>NJDD01008489.1:27342-39792 GCA_002245505.1 Calephelis nemesis
TCAGTAGCACCTTTCAAGTTTTAGGAAATTATTACATTTAAGATATCTAAAGTAATAAATGTTTCCGAAATGGCATCACTCAAATTTTATTCTTCACCACCTCGGAATTATGACTTATCTTTCTAAAAAAATATTAAAATCTGTTGGCTGTTAGCCGAGTAATCGCGTTAAAAACATAAAATAAACATTGATCCAAATTGAGAACCTTCTTCTTTTCCTAAATTGGTTAAAAAAGGAGTGAGTGAATAAGTATGAGTTTCAATAAGCAACATCTACATATTTTTATTAATGACGGTTTTACTAGAATAGAAATTGTAAAATATAAGTCACCGGAGCGATTCTGCGGCGGCATAGTATGAAAACCTCAACCACAAGCGTTGTCTCTTTTCGCATAGTTTTAAAAATTCTAAAGAATTTTTCTATTGCAATATCGTTGATCTAAGCTCACATTCTTTCCAGGAACGTTATGGTTTAGCTGGAAATATTTCTACATTATATTAGAAACGTCGAACGTGCAAATTCCTTGTTGGTGTGGGAATAATGTTATTAAGGCTTAGACAGAACGTTCTTAAAATAAAATGTTAACGCCTACTGCGAAATCCATGTGTTCTTACCGTATTTCATTACAACAAAACCCTTATAAATGTATCTATCAAAATATGTATTTTTTTTTTCACATTTTTAATAGTTAGTAAAAATATCTAACAGTCATGTATAACAGTTATGTTATGTTTATCGCCTTATTAGCCTATCGCGTAGTAAAAAAGCAGTTTCACAAATATACGAAACGCTATACATTGCGTTTGTATGTATAACAAAAAGAGAGCGAGAGGGACTGAAGTCTTTCTAGAAATACTATTTATTACAACTTTTTAAGCATTTTCTCGTCTATTTCTATTAACTGCATTTATTTTGAAGTCGCGCGTCTTTTGTAGTCATCGAATGTTCGTTACTTTGGCCAGAATTCAGGTCTCTTTAATGGGTAGATGACCTACATAATACTGTATAGTTCGGACTCAAAATCTTATAAGTTTTCTCATCATTCTAATTTACTTCAAACAGATCATAACCCATTTTCATGGCATTGTTTATTGTTTTACGCTGGCATCAATATTAGATTTACTTCCAGATTTTCTGTGCTTGAGGATAAAAATAAATTTTCCTTAAAAAATATTTAAGATTCTGTATTTAAACAATAAAATTGTTTCACTTTTCATCGCGTACTCTTATTTCTGATAAAACGATTGTGTAAGAAGTAACGAGACCAATAATCTGAAACAGAGAACAGAACATAAGAAACATCGCATATGCAGTGTGGCTACACTTACCGGCTGGTAAACTAACTTATTCAAGTGGCCTGATTCTTTTACCTAAGTTTGAAACATACCATGTCCTGTTTATGTCTCAAAGATTTTTTAGCTTAGATTTTTTGAGCTTTTTTTGCCTTTAAGTACTATAAAGAAAAACATTTTAAATCTTTACAAGCTAAAGAAACCTTTTTGTTTCTTGTATTTTATAGTACTTCGGAAATCATTCGAATATTTTTATGACTCATTACATTTTTACCTTGGTTATCAGTGACCGCCGAATTATGAACATTCCAAGCGGTGAATATGCTGTACTGATTAACAAATGTTGTTTATAGAATACTTCCAGTTCAGGCAAAACTGGACTTCCTGCATCGGTGGTATGGATCATCAGCTGTGATATAAGGTGTCGCATGCAAGTTGTCTAAAATAAAATATAGAAATACACGAATTGGTTGAACTCTAAAACAAGAATCTAAAAGCGAATAAGACACGGTAATTCAGATGGTTAAAGACAACCGTGGACAACGAGTACAGAACATGTACAGGCATGTCACTATCGAATAGAGAGGTCGTAAAGCCTTATGAGCATTTCTACCAGTTACCTTACCCTCTGGAACGGAACATATTATTATTATTATTATTTCGTTACGTCATATGGGATAGATAAGGCATCAGATCCTTAAAGGTGGCATGAATCACTTACCGATCTGAAAGGAAATAAGGGATTTAAGACTTTGTATATGAGACAGCAAATTAACCAAAGAAAATGAATGTGGTGGTAAAAAATACTTAGATACTGTAGATGTCAAACATGGTAATAAAGCGTTTCTTAGGTGAGATTGGGATAAACATCCTCGAGCGACAGTAAGTTGAAATCGGCAACCATTTAACTCCACACAATATTAGAATTTAAAAAATTAGGTCACTGACGTTACGCTCATAGGGAAGGAAAAGCAGAAAATAATTGTAATTATATTAGAATAGAAAAATATATAGTTCACTGACGTTTTGGTGATAGACATGGGACAGCAGATGATGTATTCCGTAATCCGTAGGAATCAACACAAAACTTGATAATTCAGTTTTTAAGGTGTTAGTGATAAATAAATTTGTACTTGTTATTGGTTCTGGCGAATTCTAAAAAAAATCTATCCCATATTAAAACATAATAATACAAAAAATGTACCTTAACAATGATTTGATGACAAGGTTCTGCAATGACAATTAATCTAAACATGTGAAACAACATCATCAGTACATTTACAGCCAGCACGTAATTTCGAAGAGGAATACCTGTAAAAGTACAAAACTATATTGATTTATCAAAGCAAAAGTGGTAAATAATTGTAGGCGTCGATGTTATAAAACTGCCACTGGATCATTGCTGCCTTGCGCTGAGAAAATTTAGAGCGAGCTTGTCTTGCTTAAAATAAACTTGCATTTCAAACACTATTGATATACAAGACAAACATCATCATGTACATGATAAACGTTCGTTAGTTCGGTTCGTTAAAACACTACTTAATAACATTAAGTATCTAATATCTTACTCAGGAGATCGTAAAATTTAAACAACCATTTCTAATTTAACGGTTTTTTTTCGAAAATTTATAATTTATCCCTAGAATATCGTTGAATTGTAAATTGTTTAACATTTTTTAATTATTAGCTTTTAAAAAGTACTGAAATAATATATTGGATTTCTGAATTAACTATCTAAGTGTATTTAAAAAAACAGTACCCAAAAATCTCGATATTTAAAGAAATAGCATAAAACTAACCGAGCGTTGGAAGATATTTTTTTAAAAAACGGTTTTAACTCTCGAAAACCATGACTATTTTACTAAGGTCATATTTATTTTACTAGTAGGGTTACAGCCGAGCTAGCCATAGTAAGAGGGTTATCCATTAATTACTGGACAACCTGTATATTTATAAATATAATAAAACGTCCTCCGTAACTGTGACCAGTGTTTGCAGCTCGGATGATGAAGATCCCAAAATTACGAACACCTACATTTACATAACGCAGGGTGTTCACCACATGCTCTTTCACACATTCGTTGTTCTTTGCCTATGGAGGCATTTGCCTTGACACAATATAAATCATCGTGTTCACAATATAAAGTCCTTCTTAATGTAAATCTTAACATTAAAACTGGCATGTATTGATGTTCATAGAATAGTAGTGGTTTTAGTAGGTCAAATTTATAAGGGATATCATTTCATGAGGTGTATTTTGAAACAATGTCACTTGAATTGTCAAACACACAAATATAACTTCTTCCTCGGACGTAAAATTGCAAGCTTACTTGAACTATAAGCTGTGTCCGTCAAAAGATATCCAGTCAATATCAACGTTTTACATGACGATATTGTTAAGAGGAATAACAAAAAGCCATTCGAAGAATTCAAACTTTTCATGATACTACATATCACTGCGTAATTTTTGGAAGTCTCAGCAATATATTTTCGCAAAGTGTATAAAGCTGAAGAAGTTCCGTTTCCTGTAAATATGATAAAATAAAATGTTACATACGTTTATTAAACAAGCTAATAAACAGCAACAGCAGCTGATGGGTTTTTTATGTGATAGGTGTGCAGTAGACACACTGCTAAAAAACAACCGAGACCTATAGATACTGTAGATAGATGTTAAAGTTGCTGTCCTAAAATCGGGAAGTTTGGCCTATTGTGCAAGTGTAGTGGCTACCCTCTAAGAACGTGACAGAGTCATTATCTATTACATTTTGATGCGGTTTTTTCAAAAGATAAAGTGATTGAAGAGGAAGGTTTATATGTACAGTATCTCTCTAAGTCTTGTTCTATACTTTAGGGTTGCCTGAAAGAGATCGCTGCCTTGGCGATAAGGCCGCCTTTGTGTATCTTCTTAGTGTAAGTTATTTTAATTTATTTGTGATTTATTTGTATTTGGTGCACAATTAAGAGTTATTGTATTGTATTTATATTTTATACCCATGCGAAGCCGAGGCGAGCCGCTAGTTATCTATATATTTATACGTGATGCCAAAACTTTGGACCCCTTTTTACGAAAATTGCGCCCACGCAGGAGCATAAAATATGGCACACTTATAGTTTATATGTAGAAGAAGTGCAGAACGCTAATATTTTTCAATAATTATGCTTATAAAGTACATTAAAGCAATAAATAAAACATTACCCAAACTACCACGCATTTGACACACACAAACAAATATTTTCATGATAACGATAAAAAAGCACAGATGGCGCACTAAAAAGTTTGGAAACAAAGTAGTTGGTTTTAAGAAATAAAGATGGCGTTCTTATTATGGTTGAATTTCGACCAATGGGCGACCACAAGTATGAATAATATACAAGATATAATTACAAAATACTCTCAAACCTTATAACTCATCAGACTAATCGATAAACGAAGCTTATTCCATAATCTCGATGCGTTTAAAAGAAAAAAATAAGACATAAAACTCGAACGATATATAGAGAAAGACAAAGTTTGAGATGACTATGATCGAAAACTTAAAATCTGGGCTTCAGATAAAAAATAAACTTATTTTTAAGGTACATAGGGTACATGGGGCCAAAGAGGATAGAATGCATAAAATCGTGAGTTTTTGTCGCTGAAAAACAGTAAGCCATTGGAGTTCATTACGATAATCGGTAATGTGATCGAATTTGCATAACAAAAAATAAGTGAAAGGCTTATATGGAAAAAAAATAATGAAAAAAGCGCATATACAGAGCACATTTTAGTTTTTAACAGCAATAAATTACGGTGCCTATTGAATTAACTGATCTTAACGTGCCAGATCGCTGCGAAGTACATCACTGACCTGACTTTGCAGCTGAACAGTCATTACAAATACTCATTTTTTTCCCTTTTAAAGAATACAATATATGGAATTATGGTATGGTCAAAAACAATGTGGGAATAAAATCCGTATTAATTTAATGAATCTGGCGATTGCTTCTAAATATAATAAATTTAATATTTCACTCAGTTCATTTCTATCAATAACCTGGCAGACCAATCTCTAATATGTTTTAGATTTTATAACAAAGACGCCTGAGTCAATGGAATTTACATTAATAAAGCAGTATAGCTGTAAGTCATCTGCACAAAAATAAAAATGACAATGTATATGTGTTGTAACAAAATTGATAAAAATCGGGAAGAGTAAAGAAGATAAGATGACACCTTGCAGGGCACCAGCACTTAGCTTACCCCAATCAGATAATGAGTGACCGCTACGAATGGCTTGACGACGACCACAAAGGTAGTAGAAAACCATTCCAATGACGAAGTGGCAAACCTCAGATGTTTGAGAAGTGTCATTAATATGTCATGATCTTTCACATTAAAGGCATTAGATAAATCGAGAAGCAAAAGGGTAGTAACCAACTTGCCATCCATTGCCCCCCTAATGTCGTCCGTCACCTTTGACGAGACGTGCTGTGTCCCTTACGGTTACCAGACGTTACCAGACTGGAAGGAGCTGAGTAAACTATTATTGTAAATATATGATATGATAATTCGTCCTAGCAGGAAATTTGGATAACAACTTTTCAAAACAGAAGCGGCTACAAAAAAGTTGCCACCCAAATTTCATACAACGTCGATTTTTTATCCACCATCACCATTTCTCCTTATAAAGTAAAAAGTAAAGAATAGTTTAAACCATCAGTAAACACAGCAATTGAACTACGTAGCTCCTTATTTATGATTTCCAATCGTAAACCAATTTCGTAATTTATCAGAGTGTTTTGTATTTCTATAAGAATAGTCATTGTTTTTTTTAGTAGAAATACCAAAAAATGAAGCAAAAATACATCTGCAACAAAAAATTACAAGTATTATATATAAGTAAGAGAGTCTGGAATGACGACAAATGTAATATTAAATTTGGGCAAAACAATTATGAGCCTTTTTTATAATAAGCGTTTTTATGAGATTGGCAAGTCAAGGAAATGCTGGCCACTAAAACCAATTTCTCTAGCGAGAAAAATCACATTTATCTTAGGCCCTTACCATTTGTTGCTATAGATTCTGTTAGGTGGTTTACATATCAAAATGTTATTCCTTTAGTCAGGTACCAGCGAAAGCGTAGTCCTAAGTTTTCGTACAAATAAATTAAGGAGATGCTAGCGGCAACGGGGCCCTAAATTTACATGTCTTTTTCTGGCAGCTGATGACTTATTTCGAATAATTTAAGCCTGACTTTGTTAAATCCAAAAATTTCAATTTGTCTTATGGCAAATACTACCTCCAATGTAAAAAATTAAAGGAAGAAAAGCTTTGGTTTGTGAGCAGCCTTTTTTTGACTATCGTTTTCACGCCAGAATCGATTTTTAGCTTAGAATTAGACCTTGACTATCTTTTCGTAACTGTTAAATTAAAAAATCTTATTAAATACGTACAATTTGTGGATTCCTTAAATTTAACTAAGGTGTCCAATATAATGATAAATGAACTCATGGCAAAAGTAAAGAAAACAGTATTGAGTTTTATTCTCTCTTCCCGTTTTGTACATACTAGTTTTATTTCCTGAAATTGATTTTTTTTATTATTTAATCTTCGTTTGTATTTTTGTTAAAAAATATATAAAAATTATACATACAAAACTTATTTATTCTCTTAACCTACTAAACTCATATTTGCATAGTTTCCTCAGACAAAAAACTTGTCTGGTAGAGATCACAATGTTTCGGTCATTTTGTTTGTGTACTGTAAAGTTATGTTGTTGATAATACTTTTGTTTGTACTTTGCTGATAGGTACTATGTTTGTGCACAATTAAGAGATCATTTATCCATTTATAACTAAATAAGCAAATTATATCCTTTTAGTTAAAAGGTTTTCCATAAACATAAATGAATATTTATGAACCGAAGTAATTTTAATAAAGAAACTGACCGAGAGCACAGACATATTACTTTCACACCTACACTTAAACACTCACACCCATTAAGTATTGAAGAAAAACTGTTTCAAATTTTGTCACAAATTAACCTTACCTCATTAAATTTGTTAAAAAATTGTATTAGATTCATCATTCGCCGCGCTCCAAAATAACTTGCCGTACCGAATATCGTCGACGAAAATAACACATCAATTGACGAAAAGAACTTGAAATAAATTAACACTTTCTTTGGCGAGGCTACATCAGTAACCAGATTTGAGAAAATTGTCAAAGAGACGTCTAATAATAAATCTGTAAATCAAATTTTTATTCAAAATGTTGCCTATGAAACTTACAACTATGGTATTGACTGCTGTTACTAACTTAACATCAGAAGTAGCATTTATTTCGTTAAATGGCGAAGTTTTGTGATACACTCAGTTTGTTACTACCGCCTCACCAATTCTTTCATAAAAACTACTACTGCCACCCTGTTTTGGTTTTGGTTGGCGATTAGCTTTAAACTTAGTTTCGCAAAAGGCTCAGCACCTCAGGCTTCAGTAGGCAACGCACGGTGGGTAGTGTAGGGCTACCATCTTTGAAGTTTATAGTCCTATTGGCAATAAGAAATCAGTCTATGTCCGCTCTCATGATGTTATTGCATTTTCAGAGCTCGCTCGCTAGCTTAATTAATGTATTCTATGTTGTGGTAAACAGAGCAATATCAAAGAGCAAAATAATCATAATTAAAAAAATGTAATATCGATGAATTGATATTGTTAATAACGTATTGACCTTATGAACTGATAAACAAATGATGTATTTTATTAACCCACGACAGTAAACGGAGGGAGTTCAAAGTTAGATATGTCTGTGTATGTATGTATGTCAGTGTGTGTCTGTTTGTCTATTGTATTATAACTTTTGAACGGTTGTATAGGATAAATGGATTTTCAGGAACATTACAATATTTGTGTTTTGACCGGGGTTCATTTTAATTTTAAATTTGTATGTTTTGTACTGTTGCATTCGTTAATTCTGTAGTACCTATCCTGAACTATCAGCTCATTACTAAATCACTGCTAGAAGTGAAATTTTTGAAAAACTATAAAATGTCAAACACTCTTACATATAGTTATCAAAGTGTAGCTGTAGATCATCCAAAATCGTGATACAGAGATGCGAAATCCATTTCCGTGCTGCTCAAACCGAAGCGGCGCAATAGTGAACACACGCGAAATACGCAACACCGTCTCCAGCGCTGATTTGTGAAGGAAGGCTGTAGATTTCTCCATCTATTACAAAGGTAAGTAACATAAGTTTTCGAATAGAAATGTGAAAAAGAAGGATTTTCTGATTTCAATATTACAACTCTTAATTATTTCAAGAATTGTATGCTTCTACTAGCGTTTCATCTGCATGTAACCCACAATTTGCTTCATTATAAATAAGAATGGCCAAACCATATCAAACGATGAAACGATGACGTCACATTATGACATATATTATATGAAAGATACCCTTATTTTTAAGGTCTTAAAAACCACAAAAAATATATATTTAAGTAGCCACTAATAAGTTTTCCATTCATTTTGTTTGCGTAGCTTTTTACGATTCACAAAATCACTTCGCAATGAAAGACTATATTTATTAATTGTTCACGTTTTTCTAGTTTCTAACTGTAATTCAATTCAATTCCCTTATTTGTTCATCAAACTCCTAGAGTTCGATGTCAAAAAAGTGCTCTGTCCAGCCGGCTCATATAAAAATTGGACATTGTTAACTTCGTTACACTCTTCTCTTAAACCTTTTTCAGTTAGTTCTATCTTTGCATTCGCAAAGACTACTAGCATGTTAATATCTAAGTGCAGTCCTCACAAAAACTTATTCAATTATTACTGTTGCAGTAGAGACGATGGGAACAATATGACAGGAAGCTAAATGCTTCATTTTTAATAAGAGCACAGACTTTGAGATATCGGGCATAACAACCGCTCATGCGATGGAGTTTTCACATCCTTATACTAGTATATTATATTTAATAGTATATAATATTATCCCCGTGTTGGTCCGGGCTCCTTTGCAGATTAGACCATCTGCCTTTCTTGCCAGGCAGCTCGTAAAAGGCGAGCATAGGCTTATCGTCACTAACACCGTGACATCTGACTAGGTAGTAGAGTTTCGCAGCGACTCGCCCGGATTGGCACCACCGCCTTACCTATTCCTGCCGCCATAACGTCATGACTTGTTCCGGTTCGGAGGATAAGGTAGCCAGTAAACTTACTTTTGCTCGAGGCCTAACATCCTGACCTCAGGTTGGCAACGCACCATTACCATCTTTGGTGTCACTAGGCGGCGGAATTTTTTTACCATCAGGAAATCTGTCTGCTTGTTTGCCTTCCAATATCATAAAAAAAAACAGCATCATTACATTAAAAGGAATAGTCGTTAAAACATTCAGTTCTTGTCAGAGGTAAAAAAGTTTTTACGACTTCAATATGTACGAGAAATTATCCTGGTCATGCTGAAAGTGATCTTAAATACGAGAATTGTTTATCTTTAGCCAACTCTTACCTTAACGGAGGCGAGATATTGTTATATGACATGTATCCTTGTGGTGATATTTTGGTACTACACTTTGTCAAAAATTACTTTGTCACTGAAGTTCATTTATTTACCGCGACAGATGCAACCTGTAGATAATAATCAACAGCAAACATTAACTACAATAACATGACAAATTTTCAAGTAAAAATGATTTATTATTTTGTTAATCATCAGATTTTATATAAACACATTTTACTTTACCGATAACATTAGCTGTTGCCCGCATCTACGTAAATTCATTAGTGTCCGACCGAACTTTCGGTTTCGGTTTCGGTTTCGGTCAGTTTCGGTGAAAAATTCAAGTTTCGGTGGCGATTTCGTTTTCGGCATAAAATTGTCCGAAACGTTTGCCAAAACCGAAACTGTTTTGGAAGTTGTTAAGCACATTCGCCTAACTTCGTTTTGCGCGGCAACACTGGTGGACTATGATGGCGGCCCTGTTCGAAAATCATTGTGCAACGTTCGGATTCGGTCGTTTAGCTCCGTAGCGATACAACTTAGTGCGTTACCGCCCAACACAAACATTCATCGGAGGTTATGTTTTGATAGAACTGATTTCATGTATGTGTTTGTTTAATTGTTTTTCTTGAATACTATAAATACCTAGTTAAATATTGAATACGTACTTTGTTTTCTTGTTATAAGCATTTCTAGTGGCTTGATAAAGAGATTCTAAATGAAATATGTAAAGTGTTAAATTACGTAATTAAGATAGCAGTACTTCTTTGAATTACATTAGTAAATGATTGTAACAAAGTAAAAAATGCAGAAAAATTTTAAAAATGTACCAACATTTAGGTACTTGACGGTATTCTATATAAGGTCATGTGAGTTTCGGTTTCGGCCGAAACTAATGTCACGACCGAACTTCCGTTTTCGGTTTCGGTTTCGGTCAGAAAATCAGTTTCGGTCGGACACTAAAATTCATATAAATAGACAAACAAATTTTGTATTTAGATTTATAACGTCAGCCAAAAAAAATAACGACAGTTCTAGACTATTCTAGCTGTGACTTGTTTTTTTTAATAAGAGATAAATGAAATAGCTTTTTATCTCATGGTATTACTTTTGCTGCCGGAGAAAATAAACTTTTCCGAAAATACCGAAGGTCTCAAATGGGAATATTTTCCTTACGAACTAGGGGAAGGTGCCTTTCTTGAGGACTCTTGACTGGTGATGTTATGAAAACAAAGCTAACGGTGATGGGTTCTACAGCTCACTTAATAAAATTTTACACAGCCGTGGAATAATCATCATTGTTATACTTTAAAAACAAGTTACATTTTTATGATTACTTTACACTTAGGTTATTTGACTGGAAGTTAGATATTTGTATTATTCGTTCAAGAACATTTAATCAGTAATCATTTCGAAGAACCAGGCATAGATTCTATTTGAGACAAGGTATGTAATTAAAGTAAACCTTTAATAAAATATTTAATTTCACTGCAATACTGGCCTCTGTTGGAAAAAAAAATCTCTCTTTATTCTGTTTCTAGATTTTGTAAAAGAAACGTTAACAAACTGATAAGTGACGAGTCTAGCTTGATCATTGAACGGGATACACAAGAACAATATGGTCAAAATATAAAAGTGAAAGTTACGGAGGAATTGCTGTCTGGTGTCTGCTCAGTTGCTCGGTGGTGGTACTAAGGACCCTGGGCCGATAATAGCTGTCCCGCCGGTTTACGTCTAGGGTCTTCCCAGCTACTTCTGGTAGCTGAGGGAAAGTCCCACCCAACTACTCAAACCTACAAATAACACTCATCCTTCGTAACTTCACTAAACTTAACTTTCAAGATTTTGACCAATATTTGACCTTTCCTAAAAAAAAAAGTACCCAAGCCTACCCTACCCAATATGTACCCAAGGACCTTTCCTATTATTCTCGTATAACCCGCGAGTTGTCTAGGCAGACTCATTGCTCTTTTATGTTTCTTCTACCAAATCTGGAACCTGAATCAAGAACAAATAAAATTTATTTTAAAATTAGATGAAATATAGAACTATTATTATTGTTTTTAAATAGGAGCTAGTACAAAAAGCACAAGGGCTAACATTGAAATTAAGTAATATTTATTACAAAACATTAAATTTTACTATAAATGTTTTACAATAAAGATACCGTAACATTACTCTCAGATTGGCCAGGTAATGTAGAAAACACAAGCTAAAATTATTGTAAGTGTTTGGGTGATTCTCGTCCGAATGGTTTTTAGGTAATAAACTTTATGAGATGGCAAAAGTGCATAGATAACAATTTTTGGTACTTTGATTAAATGAATACATTTTATTAAAAATATTCTAATGTTCCTTAAATACAAAACGCCTGTTTCATATGTACCCAAGGACCAAATGCTTGAACAAACCTTACTGTGTTGGTCTGTAGAATTTATCACTTGTCTTCCTACTTGACAGCTCGAGCTGAGAAGAGACAAGCATATGGTAAATGGGTCATTACCATCAAGACCACTGGTGTTCGTGTAGCAGTTGTTCAGCGAATGCAGCTACTTACTCAGGTGGGATTCTCTACCTTACCTATTCCTATGGCTGTACTCATAGTGCCCCGTACCGGTCCATATGATTGGGTAATATGAAGTTAATTCGTTGTGAAAAAAAATAAAATAAACAAGA
>NJDD01008489.1:39800-57217 GCA_002245505.1 Calephelis nemesis
AAAAAAATAGTGACGCACCATTCTTGTAAACCTATAGGTTATCATATAGGTATCTCATAGTTTAAAACTTGCAAAGATATTTGAATAATAAAGTGCAGCTACTTATTTTCATGTTGCCATTAGTCAAGGCATGTGTGCGATTCGGTAAAGTGAAAAGATTTTCTAAACATTCCGCTTAATGTACATTCCATCCTCTTCAAAAATCTTTGGGATCACTTCTTAATGATTCCCGTAATTTTCGACGTGATTGTCTACTTTATGTTCGCTATTTTGTAATCTTCTTTTCAATTGACGTTAATTTATACAACATTGAGCAATCGCCATTATTTCAGCACCTAGTAATTTCAATCCACGTGAATGATTGATACTCGAAAAAAGAAACTGATTTTGCTGCGAGCTTTACCTCATTAAATCTTTTTTTTTTGTTCTTAATATTTAATAAGAATAAAAATTTTAATTGCACATACAACGCGTCGTGAACATTCTTAATCCTATATTTATAAAATTAACACATTTTTACTTTAAATCACGTATTCTTAATTGTGATGCAACGATTGCGTACGTAGCAACGATCCCAAAAATCTGAAAACAGAACTATGTATAAACAAATGGGACACAACGCAAAGATTTACAAACAATCCATTAAATATTTAGTTTTTTAATAAACGAATCGATCAATCGATTAGCCAATGAATTTATAAATCAATCGACCAATAACCTTGATTTCATACACACGTTACTTCTGACGAGATGTGTTTTCGAGATCAGTTTTATATGTGAGGGTATATTTTATGGTAAACTTATTATCACCTAAATCAGCACTGATTTAGGTAGCAAAACAAATAGTAGCATAGCAATTGCTATGTAATTTAATATAATAGTTAGACGGAAGATTTCTTAATAGTCAGAATCAAGTCAATTCACCAAACTTATGAGATTTAACAACTCTCCTGATACCTGATGTCATAGCGTTTAGTGCGTGCTGTTCAATTTTTATCCAATATATAAAAAGGAGGAGGCTAATTTCGACAGTTTGGTTATTCGAGCAGGATTTCTGTTTCAAGGAGAGACTATATAAATTATGTTATGTAAACCTTTTTTCGGTTGTTGTCGATTTTTTTTTCTTTATAAAACAGCATCATCTTTTTTTTTTTTTTTCTTACCGTTGTTATTAATGATCTTTGAACTATAAACATTCCAACCGGTGAGTATTTGATACATATCAACAAATGTTGTTTATGAAGTACTTTCAGCTCAGGCAAAATTGAACTTCCTTCATTAGTGGTTTTAAGCATCAACTGAGATATGAGGTGTCTTGTGTCATTTATCTGAAATATTAATTAAAAATATATGCTATTTAATTAAAAATATATTAAATGGGTAGGCAGGGTGTATCAAACTACCGAGACGATATTAACTATATGTTTTTGAACTATTCGTTAAGTTAATAAAAAATTCGTGCGGTTTAATTATCGCCCTAAAGATGCTACTAATAACATATACAAATAACTTTTTATTAAAATGATAAATAAAGAATTTATGTGATAAAGTGTAATAGTAGTTTCTCAATATTGAATCTCAAAAACTCTTAAACGTTTTTGATGTCATTACAGAAATTGGTAGAACGGGTTGTACCCCAAAGTAACCATCATCTACGGTAAAGCTATATTACCTGGTATTTGTAAAGCAGCGACAAACTTAATCATTATAGCAATCCTCCGTTTATACGTAAGCTGAAAGCATGTCCTAAAAACCTGGCCTTAAGATTGTTTAGATCAGAAAAATGTCTGGGTGATTTAGATATTATGCTTGTAATTAAAAGTCAAAGTTTTAGTATTTGAAGGAAGTAGTGATCGCTCATTGTTCGAAATTCAACCTTAATAAATTTTTATTGTAAGCTATTTAACATAAAGTATTTCAAATCAGAATGCCATCTTCATTTATCAAGACCAACTACTTTGTTTCCAAACTTTATGAATATAGTTTGTGCGCCATCTAAAATCTTTTATCGTAATCAGTATAGTTGCTTATGAATGTCAAATGTATGATAGTATGTGTAATGATTTATTTCATCATTTAATATACTTTATAAGCATTGTTATTTTAAAATATTAGCGTTCTGCACTTTTCTACACACAAGCTATAAGTGTGATAAATTTTTTAATCCTACGTCCGCGCAATTTCTGTAAAAAGGGGTCCAAAGTTTTTGCTTCACGTATTAACATTATGATTTCACTGTCAACTATCAGGAAGATGGATTTTTGTTACGGGAAGAAATACCAGCTATAGATGCCAAAATCGCGTTATTACTTGGCATACCAAAGGGTGGAATGTTAAGCTTCTTACGTGCATTAGTTCACTTGTCATAATATTTAACAAAACAACAGAAGCGATTACAGGCACGAAATATGCTATTGTTACCAGTCCGGGCTTATACAGCAAAACTTTATCATCATCTGATCATGTTCATGGTGTTGCTGAAAAACAAATTGCTATTGGCCATATTTATTTATATATTTTTGTTCAAGGGACAACAAACAATTATACTAATAACTTATACAATTTACATCATACAATAATTCAAAAGTGACAGTAAATGTAATCAGCCTCGTTGTCCACAATCTATTTAAATTGCGGGTAGACTTAACATTCAAATATAATTTTAAACTGACAATTTTAGAATGCTTATTGACAAACTGTCTTATTAATAAACAAAGACTAAAATAAGAGAAAAGTTAAGTTGTTATAAAAATCTGTACCACAGTGCAAAATACACTTTACCTAATATCATTTTGAGTCTTCAAAATTAGATTTAGTGTACGTTTTTTAACAGGTAAGTCAGACCAAGTGTGAGTATGACACATTTTCCAATTACGTAAATATTGATTACGTACTAAGTATTAAGTGAGTATATTTAATTTCAAGTTTCTCTTTGCTAGTATTAGACTTATAAATTAAATAGGTAAGTTACCAAAGATCTCAATAAAAATAACACATAACGTTATTAATGACTAATATTGCAATTTTTAGGTATTAATTTCTACAAGTTTTTTTAATTATTGAGCAGTACGTTAAGTTTATTTAATTTATTTGATTAAACAAGTATATATGTATTTAAAAAACATCATCTATATATAAATAGATTGAACTAAAGTAAAGTTAAATGCCATCGGTGTAACTAGTACCCCTAATATACTTATTTTATTTTTTTAAAAGAGACTGGTGAGCAATCAAATATATCTAAGTTACTTAAGTGATGATTAAATAATGGTTATATTCTGTGCAAAGGCGCACATTCACCAGCATTCGTTTTACATGTGGTCAGTGCAAACAAATAACGCTTACGGGTTTCTCTCAAAACATATACACGATAAGGTAAATGTATACCTATAAAATAGGTATGTGAGTTACCACATAAGTTGTTGCGTCAAAATATTTATTACATTTCTTAAAAAGGGAAAGTTGTGACACAAGTGAGGGTAAAAATATTTTTGTTAAGAAGTTATTGTGGACTTAACGCGACGGTAACAACGACAACTCAACGAACGTTAAAACTTTTCTTAAATAGATTAAATCTAATTATGATATATGATGATGTTGAAAAACTCCTGGACCTATTGTATATAAAAAAACAATAAACAACAATAATATTTATATACCTTCATAATTATTTGATGACAAGGTTCAACAATAATTATTAATCTAAATATATGAAACACAGTCATAAGTATATGTACAGCCAGCATGTAACCTCGATTGGGCGTATCTGAAAAATATAAAAGCAACTATTATTTCTCAAAGCATCTCAAAGCAAAGCAAGCAAATTATAAAATAGACAGGAATACCTACTTCAAAATTTTGAGGCTGTAAATATAGAGAAATTTAAACTACGAAAAAAAAACACTTATCAAACAGATGTTTTGCTAAGCCTTGTCTAAGATTGAATTTTCAAACATCAACATGATGTTACGTCATTCAAGTGCAACGTATTGTTTGTTGCTCAACACAAGGGTCTCAATTTTTTTGGTACGACGGCATTCTGTTGATTTGCGAATTACCATTGTTACCCAACAGCGAAAACGAATTGTTCTATTAAATAAATATAAATATGTACAAGAATCTCTTCACTACGCTTGTACGCAGAGAGTGGGGCCCCGCGACCCCTGTCACTTCATTTTTAATACTGTTCTAATATTATTGATTATGATTAGTTCGGTTTTCTTATCAAAGTCAGAGACTTTTTAAATTATTATTCAACCGTCATATCACTGATTGGTTATTGACAGCCGCTTTACCAACGTGTGAGTTCCTAAAATATATCTGAAACCTATTTTGGTAAAAAAACAAACATTAATGGTAGACAATTTAGCTGTCCAATCTCACTCTAATAAACACAAAAGCTTACCTGGATCATAAAGTGTATCCGTCAAAAAGAATCCAGATAATATTAGCATTTCACACGATGATGCTATTAACAGGAATAACAGATAGCCGTCTACTGAGTTTATGCTTTTTATGACACTACATATTACTGAGTAACTTTTGGAAGTCTGAGCAATATGCCTTCGTGCAGTACAAAATATCAAAGAATTTTTATTTTCTGAAAATTTAGTAAAATATTTTTTATGCAAAAGAGTCCCGCACCAAGAGTTTCACGGGTTGTGAATGATGGCACTGGTGATAATGAATAAACGATACAAAAAATTAAAAACTAAATTACCATGAACGGAAACTTACAAACCATTAGTAAATGTTTCAATTGAACAGCGCAACTTTTCATTTACAACGTCCACTCGTAAACCAATTTCATAATTTAGAAGAATATGTTGTAATTCTATGAGAATAATAATGGTTTTATTTATTAGCACTGCTACAAAAAATATCAAAAACAGATCTGCAATATAAAAATAGAAAAAATAAATAGTTTAAATCTAATAATTGAACTAGAATACCTAAAAAAACAAATAAATGTACGAGTGAGGCAATATAACCTATCCATGGGAAATATCAGAAATTATTTATGCATGTTGTACCACATTTAATATCTACAATGTTAAACATTAACAGCAAATAATAGTGGGATGATATGATAATAATAATTAACCAAAAGTGAGTTGGAATAAAATTGTGTTATAAAATTATTAGGTAATTACATAATTGAATAAAAAAATACAAGATTTATAATAGTCACTGTTCATTTTTTGTAAATGAAAGAGCTTAGTAAACTATTGGAATATGAATGAGGCGTCAGGCGCTAATAGCACCAGAAATCATAAGTTCACATTTCGACAAATTTGCCTAAAAACTTGTCTATGTCGAAATATTATGAGCTTATAAATAGTTACCCTACCTAATATGCTTTCAAGTATTACAAGTCTAGTAAAAATACCTCGTTTTCCCATATCTAAGATAATATCTTATTTAATAGTTATTAAGAAAATAATAATAAGTAGTAGAAAACTAAGAATCTGTCATTCATAGACATAGTGACTTACAGCTTCCCTTAGAATTCGTGTACGTAGGGACTATAAATTCAAACTTTAAAACAGTGATTTAAAATGCTTACAATTTGTAAAGTCCTTAAATTTGGCTATTGTATCCATTACAATTATGAATATGTTCATTGTTATAGTGAAATAAACCAGAACCAGTTTTTTTCTTTCAGCTCTTTTTGCATTATCTACTTTCATTTCCTGTAAATGACAAAAGCAACACAAATTTACATAAGGCAACTGCACGTATAGATATTTGTTTATTTAATTGGTGTTTCTTTTAAATGCCAAAATGTAGTTGGACTTTGTTATTTGAACGCATGCTACTACTATATTTTGTATTCAGTATTACAGTTATATTATAGCCTCTGGTTTTGTTTGCCTTCACAAAACCGATAGACATTTCGTAAGTCGTATTAGTTATTTTGCGATATTTACCAATAATGGTAATAACTATTGCAAAAATATATTGTCCAAACATGATATGAAAGTTATTTGTCAAGTACAGCAAATACGCAGATGAAAATAGTCATGGATGGAGCCGTTAATGGATTTTGACAATAATTAGGCTAAAACACCGGCCACAGCGCAGCGACTTTACGTGTCCTGCACCTATACTTAATAGACAAAGATTATCCCTTACCATCAGGACAGCCGTGTAATAGGCACGCATACGCTCTTGTCACAAACGTAACGTATTTAGTTAAAATTATGGACAAACAAAAAAATTATTTAACCTAATTATGAAATTATGTTCTGGTGTTGTTGTCATTTATTAAATAAATATTAATACTTTAATAAGTATCGAAATAAATTTTATAACTACATAAGCACACGCAAACACCCTTTCACAAACCCAAATAAAAATGGCACCTAAACAGATAAAAAGATGTATTAGATTCCTTACTCACTCGTTTAAAAAAAAATCCAATCAATGAAATCAGCTCACTAATAGCCAAATAAATTTGCTTTTTGGCGCTACGCTATTTGTAATAATGCAGACAACTGTTAAAATTCCACGCGAATAAACGTAGTAACATCCTAGGAAGAAGACATTTCATATTTGGGATGATGTTACTTCAGTTTTGAAGTAATACCTGACCTTTGATTTATACTCTTATTGTGATTCGTCTATAAAAAGGAAGTCCACCATATGGGGTGATCCACCACGTTGGTTTAAGATTGACTTCTTACAGCTATTCGTGCATTGTCCTCTAAACTAGATGTGTGCACAAATTTTCAGTCCAATTAGTTTAAAATAAGGTTCAAAATGAAATTGCAGCATTCTATTAGAACAAACATTATTACAAACGTTGCAACTTAAAGCTTGTAGAATACACATACCTTATTAACCTCGTTAATAATTTGTATAAGATTTCCCATTCGCCGAACGCCATAGTAACTGCCAATGCCAATTATTTTCGTTGGCAATATTATACCAACTACGAATATAAACTGTAAATAAATTGAAATTTGTTTCGAAGTTGCTTTTGTTTTAACAACATATCTGAACAAAATTTTCAAACAGATGCTTGATATGAAATCTGTAAAACAAAGTTATTAACTTAACATCATCTTACATTTTTCGATACTATTAACTGCTTTGGTATCTACGCAACAATGGAAGAAATTCTTAAAACGGGTTTTCACCCATTTTGAAACTTTGGGTTGAGTTGAATCTGGACAGATATATAAAAAGCCGAGAGCTAGACCTAAATTATTCCTCTTTTAGACATTCTGAAAGCTATAGTATTACAAGTAAATCATTAGAAGTGGAGATCAAGAGGAAGTAAAGTCACTAAAAATCTATACTTTAAATTATCTTTTAATGGCTGATGTGAACCAAAAGGTGGCATTTACTTGATGGTATCGAATATGATTCAATGTTTCTTGGAGATGATCCTGCCCGTCCTATTATGTGCAAAAATTAAAATAATTTAGTTGACGAAAAAACTGAAACTGTGACTAAAGTGGCAGAATAGTAAACGAAAATAATTTTTAAATAAAATTTTACGAGTACGACATTGGTTAGATTTTAAGTACATAATGAATTATATGTTGGCGTTGCGCACTTTTTTTGAATGTGTAAAAATTTCTAAACTCGCGACAGACTCGCCCAAATAAGACGGCGCAGGGCGCTTGCGCGAATGTTCGTTTGTCATTTTTGTGTAAGATAGCGCAATTAATGAATACTGTATTCTACCACATAAATGATAGTACTTTGACACTGATAATTAAAGCAATTCGTGCAAAATTATTCCCTAACCATTCCAAAATATCAAAAATGCACAACGTTAGTATTCAAGTTTTCACTTCTGCCGGCACTCCCGGAGTGCAACCCGTCGTTTTTTAACGTATTTATCATAGGTTTGGTTTGATTCCTGCCGCTAAGTTTCACATTAGGACATCGCATCAGAGTTTAAGGTAAAGCCTATCATCTTAATAAATCTTGCGATTTACTACCGTGCGTTTTTGAAGTCAAATCTTGCCACGAACAACACCTTTGTAGAACCAGTTACCAAGGATAGTTTTTCAAAAGGGATATGAGCTAGGGACAGGAAAGAGTGTACTCATTCCATGAAGGTCGACGTTGCGTCTGTGATACTCCTATTGTTGTGATGTCTATGGCCTTTCCTTTAAAATCCGTTTGCCTTTTCCTATATACGTTACAAATGCAAATTGTAATGATCTTACATAAAGTGATTAAACTGTAGCTGTAAATTGCCCAAGATCGTGAAACAGAAATACGGAATCCATTTCCAATACGATGAAACTGAAGAGGCGCGACAGTGAACACACGTGACAGTCGCAGCACCGTCTCCAGTGCGGATTTGTGTAGGACAGCTGTAGGTTTCTCCATCTGTTTCAAACAAGTTACAAAGATCTCAGTCCCCTCACTTAAATTTTTGTAAAGTTTATTGTCTACTGAGAAGGAAAACATATCTTGTCTACATTTTCCGCAGACAATAACGTTTTTTGCCAAAACGAGGCTACTATTTTAAACTTATTATGTAAGTTATCTTTTCGCCGTTGCATTGTTTTCGACAAAGAGGTCAGGCAGTTATTATATTCCAGGAAGCTGGTAAAATAGAATAATAATTTGGATTATTACACTTATTTTTACATACCTACTCTAGCCAATGCGAGATTTCTACATTATAATTAGTAAGAGGAAATAGAAAATTGATAAAAGGAAAAAGTTTTGTAAGTGGATTTGCAATAGATTATTCAGTAAGTGTAAAACACGTACTATTAGTGTAGACAAAATTCTATGATGGACTCGCTTTGCATAATTCTGTGCTTATCTCAACATTATTGTATGGAAGCGAGAGTTGGGTCTGTCAGCCAAACAAAGCGATCTCTACCAGACGACCTTTTTGTTTAAGGAGATTATATAAATAAAGGTTCAGGTAAAGAGATTAAACATACAAAAAACTATAACAACTTTAACACCAACACTATAGAAAGTGTTGGTGTTAAAATGCGTAAGGGCATGCTCCGCTGGTTCGGTCATGTGGAAAGAATGACAGATGAATGATTGACAAAGCAGATAATGTGGATGGATGTAGGTGCCCGGGGAGACTAAGGCTGACATTTCACGATCAGATCAATCGGATATTATCCAAGGATGGTATCAAGAGTCTCCGAAACCGGCGTGTTTGTATGAAAAGGGTAATGAATGTGAAGGAAGCAAGACAGGTTTGTCAGGATCGTGAAGTCTGGCACTTGATACTCTCTGCCTACCCCGTAAGGGACTTGAAGTGAAGATATGTATGTATGCATGTATGTACAAAATTCTATCGTTAAACATTTTATTATTCACTAATTTTTTTTTTCAGTAACTAAACTAGTTTCAATTGAAAAACATTATTTGTAGTGCTTCACTCATGTGGATTAAATTATTTATGGAATTTTTATGAAAATGTCACAAAATTTGAGAAAATAAAATACATCCCAACTCGCAGTGACTCTAGCGAAGAATAAAAGTATTTGGCTTTTGTCTAATTAAAAAAATATTAGTTTCTTTAACCATTAAAAATATCCTAAGCACAAGGCAAATGCTTAAATATTTTTTTAATGACATTGGAAGGCAAAGCAAGCAGATAGATTTCCTGATGTAAAGAAATTCGCGGTGCCTAGAGACCCCAAAAGTGTCGTTGCCAACCTTAGGTTAGGATGTTAGGCCTCGAGAAAAAGGAAGTTTACCGGCTACCTTACCCTCCGAACCGGTATGCTTTAACGGCAAGCGCCGACGTTAGGGCGGTGGTACCCATCCAGGCGAGTCGCTGAAATGAAACTCTACCACCTATAATTTTAAATTAAAAAAAAATTCAATGAACCTCCTACAAAACCTATGTGTAACGTAGCCAAAAATCATCCCGATTACGTCACCTTTAAAAAAAATCCGCATGGAAATCGGATTTGTGAAACCCCACATTTTGCGCCTGGGCTTGAGACAAAGCAATAAAATTATTTGGAAGCTACGATGCCACATTCAAACACACACATACTCGCAAACAAGTCAAACTTCTCTTCAATGATGTGCTTTAGAAGAACCGCAAATGTTACAAAACAGATTAACGTAATTTTTAAACTTTGATCCATTAGCCACCATTAGTTCTATCATCATGTCCTTGTCATCAAGTCTTCGTCATTAGAAAATATGAACAGATCTAGTTAAGGCGATTTAAATGAGTCCAAATTCGATGGTGCATTTCAGCATTCCAGGGTTAAGTCTCCTATCTTCGAGTTCCGCCATCCAGCCAGTTAGTTTTAAGTCTCACATATGCTAAAAAGTGAAATATACCCCCCAGTGCATCTTATATCCATTTCGATGCTTACGAAAAAGCTGCAAATAATCTGAAGACCTTGAACATCTCGACAGATCTCAATAAACAATAGCTAAGAAACGTCTCGATCACCTCACCTTTCAAACAAAAAAAACAGCATCAAAATCGTCCATCGGCTGCAGAGGCACACGTCAAACTTATAGCACTCCACGCCTTGCGTCAGCGGTTAAAAATACCTTAAGTGAAAAGTGATTTTATTATAAGATTAATTGTATACCTTCATTAAATCTTATCTTATCGGAGGCAACATTTTAAAGTACCTATCTTCATTGTAATTAAAAATGTAATAGATTTTTGATGTTGTGTAGAAAATGCTCGGGTAGAAAATGCTTTGTCAACAAAGTTCCTCCACAGATGTAAACAGTAGATTAGCAATAGAACAATAAATCAAAATTTATCAAGTAAAAATGATATACGACGTAAATCATTTGTTAAATTTGACACAGCTTAGAGTATGAGAAATTACTCTGTAATCGCCTCTGAATTCTAGCGTCCGGCGTCTGACTTGACATCTTGAAGTCCCGGGTTTCACTCCCGGGTCGGAAAAAAAATTGAGATATTTACATTCTAATTATTGTAGTTTGATATTTTATCTACGCGCAAACGGGCAAACACTGCCGTACCATAATTTTTTTAAAACTTTCAGACCCCTATTCAAAAATCTCTGAATAAGACTAGAACTCAGAAGTTTTCATCATCTGTAACCTTTAACTACATACTTAAAATCAAAAACTTTTATTCTGTTAATCATTTAGTTCCGAAGTTAAGCGAAAGCAAAGTTTCGCATTTGTGACACTCCTTACTCACTCATGATCATCAAAATAGAACTATTATTTCCCATTAACTTAGAGAGCTGAAATTTGGTACAGAGTTATGGTTTAATGGCTATATAAGAGAAGAACTTAAAATGCTGTGATAATCGAAGATCTGGAGTTCCTGGTAACCTGATTAGATAACACAAGAGCCCAACCAATGTATTGGAGATATCGACATACCGCCTTTACTAATAATATTCAACTTGGAGGGCAGCTTTATTTCTTGTCAAACGTCGAAAGTCTGAAGTATGTGATGAAGAACCTTTAACTGGTTTCAGCTGTGTTAGAGATATCGTAATGCCCACATTGGTACTTGAAAAATCGACAGTCATTGCAAAAGTCTGGCATAATGGGACACATCTTTAAATTTAGTCTAGCATATAGCGTCCCACTGCACGGTGAATGCCTCCCCTTTTGCTTTTAACCCATTAATGGTCAAAACAAACCTACAAGGTTTTATTTAAAATTTTGTTAATTTATTTATTATACTGGATACAAATAAAGATGCGAATAAGAAAAAAAATGAAAAAACATATTTTTCAGGAATTTGAAGGGGTGTTCCCAAAATGGCACAGTGGCCACTTAAGAGTTATATATATAGAGAGATAATTTTTAAGACATAGTTTTTCAATGCACAGTGTTATCTTGCATTTCTTGCAGCCCCAATGGCTACTAATATGGCAAATTACAAAAAGTACTAGTTTCGGAAGCTTTTCAGGTACATAATTGGTGCCATTTAGTTACAGACCTTCGATATGGATCGTGTAGGTATACAATACGCATCACCTTTTTTTATTATGAACGCCGATACCGAGTGAAATGGATTGACCCATTTCATCGACTCCACCCTTGCCCTTGTTATAATTTTGGAATAAATTTGGGATCGTCATGTCAGCCTGCTGCTTCCTCTCCTCAGACCATCTCTTTATAGTGCCCACCGGTTCATAAGTATCATAGTTTGTTGCCATCGTGCAAATTCTATTGTCTTTTCAGCAAACCAGTAACAATTCATTTTTTTTATTAAATCTGTAATCAAACTCTCCTCTTGCATTTCTCGTCATATCCTTAGCGTTTGTCAATGGCCATTTTTAGTACGTTTCTCGCGAATGGTTCTTGTAGCACGATAACCTAATTGACGCAAATCGTTCAACAGATCATAACTTGTGAAAAAGTTATCGAAGTAAACTTTGTGGTTTGTGGAAACTGTTGTCAATTTATTTAGCAACATTTTAACAACTCCGGTTCCTCAAGGATATGTACTAGAAGCTATAGATTTACCACAGTAAATATTGAAACTGTAACTATATCCTCAAGAGCCGGTCGTTACCAATTTTTTATATCCAAAGCATAAGGGTTTGCCTCTAATAAATTCTTTTGCTGAATGATGGCCGTAATGCCATGGGTTCATCTATGGATATATTCTCGTGAAAAATATTCCATTGGTTGAAATTTTTATAGGCCGTGTTTAAAACAAGGCCTACTTACATATGTGGCCGCTGTACCCAAATTGGTACAGTAAACTTTCGGATAAAACAAAAGCTTATATTCTTATTATATGTAATTGTAAAATGCTTTAAATCATTTGTTATTTACTAGCTTCAAGTATGATAAAGTAAAGTAATGTTTATTGTTTTTGTTTAGTATAATAATTTAAGTACACTGTACTTGCCTCCACTTGTGTCCTGATAAGAAATTTCAACTAATAATTATGAAAACGCCATTAATTCTAGCAAAATGTTTTATTCACTGTACTTTTACCTGCTTAAAACTGTCATCGTTTTTAAATTTGTGTCAAAACGTTTGATTTCTACCCTCAATTATTAAGTGTTCCCAAATTGGCACGGCAACCAAGAATGGGTTAATTCGCAAATAATTAAAATTAATAAATGAAAAAAAACTGCTTTAAATAAGAAAATCTGATGAAATAAGCCAATTAGCCCATGTTTTTACAATAAAGAAGTGCAATCTCACCAAAATATTATTCAAAAAACTACCCAACAACTGTGACTTGGCCATTGACTTGTACCCACCTACGTATAAAGAATGTTCACGGCGAGTCATATAACATTAACTAGAATAATAAAACAACTTTGACTTGGCACGACTTTGTCTAGGTTTCATTACTTTTAAGAGATAAACAGGCAGCTGTATTGACACTTTGCTAGTTTTTAAAGAATTTTTTTATAGGCGTTTTATTTCACCAGAACAAAAATATAGCGCCCGTTAAGACATTTGATGTAACTAAATACATACATATAATAAAGCTGTCTAAAAATTAGTGTCTGTAAATTTAAAAATAAATAAAAAAGATGACAGAGATGGTAAGCAAAACACAACTAGAGTGTTATTAGAATTGTTGAGCCTATTCTGTTGTACGATAGTGAAGTATGGCCATTGTTTGAATGACATAAACCGATGTTCAATGTAATATGAAAAGACCACACTGTAAACATTTACATATTATGTTGCAATATTCATATCAGAAAGCGGCTTAAGGTGATACGGTCATGATTTATTTAAACTTGGGTAACAAATGTCTAAACGCCAATATAACGGTAAAAGAGGTCGACTCAAGAAACGCTGGCTAGATGTAGTGGAACAATTCATATGTGCTAATTGAATCACTGTCAAGGATTCCGGAGACCATGCAGATAGTTAATCCCATGAAAATTGTACCCAACAGCAAATTTTGTGAGAACACAAAAATAATGTATTCATCCATTTTATGTTACAGCACGAAACAATTTTAGGTTACATATCTGCTTTAAATCTTCATAACGGATTCATACGCTAAAAGCCTTTAAAGGGTTAACATTAAAGAGTTCTTGGTACCTTTTACAGTCGCTCTGATATTAATTGGTGGTAATTCCACTGTTCACAAACTAAACTTATTTAAGATGCATGCTATCTTTTTCAAATGAAACAAAAACAAAAGAGATAGAACGTTTTAGACACGTTACATTAGTCCGAACATGTCAAATCGCGATGTTTTTAATCGACGTTTTCCGAGTAATTTGATTATATCTATGTAATAAAAATTGTTTATTGGAAGGGGGGCACTGGCTCCTATAAAACAGTTTAAATTAACTAGTGTAGAAGTCAGAAGCTACCTAAATAATGTAATTTTTTTTTGTGACAATAAATTATTATTATTATTATTAATAGTTTAAACGTCTGTAGAAATGACGTGTACGGTCTAATTTGACAGCGCTAAAAGTGTTTTGTCTCTTTCTGTTTCTTTCGTTTAAAGAAGACAGCGATAACTTAAAATTAGTTTAGTGAGTGCGCAACAAAATTACCACTATTATATAAGTTATATTTCAGAAAAGTGAGTTATGGACTGCCAGGGGTTTATGTTGCCTATTTCATGCACCTTTACCCTTTCGCCTTTAGGGAAAATTACGGAAGCGTAACTTGGGGCAAGTTGAGCTATTTGCATTTTTAAAGTATTTTTACCGGAGCTGCCATTTAAGCAAAATGTTAAATTGTAAATACGTCTCAAATAACTTAAGCTATTTAAACTTCAAAATTCAAAAACTTCAAAACCTACTACAATTTTTTGTGCATGTGTGTAACGTTTTCAATGTAAATACGTTACCTTTAGACATCGAAGTTGGCAGTGAGGCTCCTCTGCTTGGCTCGCTGAGACTTAAGTACGACACCTTTTAGAAGAGAAAGTTAGCTGCTCTACAAGACGCTAGTGAAGCTACCTTACAGCACATAGTTTTAGTGACGGTGTTAGTAACAATCAAACCCTTGCCCACTTCTTACGAACTGTTTATCAGACAAGCAATTGGTCGATATCTCTATAACTCGGTTTGAATACGAGAAATCTAATTTACTAAACATCTTTCAAGCAGTTTCATGAATACAATTTGTGTAGTTAATAAAAACAGGAAATTCTAAAAATACGGAATAATTAGGTGTTCTTAAGTGTTTCAAAACATTATTCTTTGTTTCTGCTCCAGTTTCTTGTGGATTAATGTCAGTTGAAGCCAGTACTTTAAAGCAAATAGATCAAGACAGCGACTAACCCGGAACTTCCGTTAGAAATCGTAAGTTTGCACGCCACTAGTTTTGTTGAAAAGTCGGCCTGAAAATAGAGACTTTATTTAATTAACTGAGTTTAGAAGTTAATAAGAATAGATTTATTGCCTTTTTACCGACTTCTAAAAGGAAAAGGTTCTCAATTCGAATGTATGTTTGTTTTTCGTAGTAAGGGATTACTTGGCCAATACCCCACTGATTTTGATGATTCTTTTCTTTTTTAGATAGATATGTCGTGTATCCGACAACTAAAATTTACTAAAAAAGTATTACAATTAAGTTGTATAGTAAGGGTTATTATAAGATTTCAAATTATGTAAAAGACAGAAATGCTTGGGATTAATTGCTCCTCATACTATTCTCTACAAAATAATTATAAATGTAATAAAGTTTTGTAAATTCGATTTTGAAAAAAGACAAGTCCGCATTGTTTTTTTCGACGAATCTTCCCAGTGAGAGGCCGCATACCGAACCGGTGGTAGTTTTTAGAATTATATAGACGCGTCACAAGAATCTTTGTATAGATCTACGTAATTAAATCTATTTTTCATTGGAATTACCTACATATTAATTTTATCATGATCCAACTGGTGGATTTTGAATTATATTTAATAATGTATTTTTTAAGCTAAAGTGATACACTCATTCTACTAGTATACGCACCTCTACACTTTCAGAGGGTTGGAAAAAATCTATTTTATCAATGATAAAGAAAATTTCGAACCTTAAATTTCAAGTTTCGTATTCTGTTATGATCCCTATAAAGAAACGAGCCAAGATACAAATCCCATGGCATTATTTAAATTTGCTAAATTTTTTACATTTACATTTTAGACAGTGTCGAATTCAGTCCAAAGGATATGGCCCTGTAATAATCGAGGCATACATAAAGTGAAACCAGGACAAGAACTAGTGTTTTTTTTTGTATGTGACAGGTTAGGTAACAAGCACACGGGTCTCCGAATGGTAACAGAACAATGAGGCCTATAGACACAGAGGTACACCTCTGTCTTGCTGCCGGGATTTTAAGCCTTGTGCTAGTCGAGCGGTTACGGAACGGAACATAACAGTTATTCAGGTACAAGAGAGTCAGAGGCAAGTTGCTGTACAGTACTCTATTTCCAGTGGTCTTGTTGTTATTGACCTATACATGAACCAGTGCTTGCCTCTTACGAGCTACCTTGCAGAGAGGCAGAAGGTCTATCCTACTCGTGTTGTATCCTACTTGTGTCGTGTACATGGAGAGTTGTTAATATAAGAATCTGTTTGGATTAAAGAAATAGATAAACTTGAACTGTCTGTCAGTTATCTTATGATAATTGTGTTTACTTAATTGTTTATATGTAATACTACGCACTACGCACGATTTTTTAAACTTTTTTTATCAAAGCTTAACTCAAAAATTGCATACCTAAATGATTTTGAAGATATATTCTTTGAAATACACTATACAGAGAAAATAAAAAGAATATAATTTTATTTTAAAAGTATTATTTTTATGTATGCCTCGAAAAAGCGTCGTCTTGAAACCCTACGTGGGCTGGGCAACAACAAACTGGTGAACACACGGTGATAGTTTATAACACCAACAATATAACTCTCAATACTAGTTTGGGCCCAATAATGTCTTCGAAGTTAGCTAAGAATTGCATCCGTCCCTGTTTGTAGATGGTAACAAGACTTGCCCGGAAATAATTTGTAAGTTACGTGGCTTTTGTATAATTTAAAGACTTATTCTGTCTTAGGTGGATAAATAAGCAATTTCGAAAACATAAAATTATTCAGCTTGGCGCTATCAAGTTCTTGCTCGGTATTGTTGTTATAATAGTTGTTATATAGCCCTGATTAAGCTTGTATAGCGAAACCGGTTGGCTAAACTATAAAAATAAAAAAATATTGTGGAAAGTACAAGTGATGTGAATAAATTACTTCAGTGCTTGCCATTGACGTTTTCCGGTTCGAATAAATAGGTATCCGGTAACTTAATTTTCCTTGAGGCCTAACATTCCGGCCTCAGTTTGTCTACGCACCATTACCGGCTTTTGTTGTCTCTAGGCGGCGCAAATTTCTTACCAACAGGAATCAGGCAGAGGCACATCCAAGGCACCTACGACTAGCCATAGACAAGGTATAGGTGGCAAGCCTAACGCCAACCGGACTCATATCCAGTCCCAAGCAACATTTTTTTTTATTTGAACACCATTGCAAGACAC
>NJDD01008489.1:57223-82069 GCA_002245505.1 Calephelis nemesis
ATCGTCTTTTACATTACTGTCGAAACACTGTCGTAATATCGTCACCAACCCATCACGACACTACCAAGACATTATCATCATACCGTCATGTCATTTGCACCAGAATTGTTACTACCATTATCATTGTCACCCTCGCTGTAATTAACCTTAATTACTGTTGCCTTTGCCAACGATACTGTTACGTTTTTAGTTACATTTAAAATAACAGATTTCTTTTGTGTCTGTTAACTTCTAATCTACTCAAAAACTATAAACATCAAAAAATAACAGATTTTAAATGGTTAAGCCAGAACCTGTTAGTTGATATTTTACACGAAACAATTGTTTTAAGATTTAATTTTCGACTTCCCACTCAGTTTGCCTTGGCACCGTAATCGTCATGAAATCGGGTCAATTTCACCCATGTTCGAAATTTAAAATTCTTTTAAGCTTATGTACACACCGACTAAAATTTGTTAAGATTGTGTTAATACTACTTAAGTTAACGTAAAACAAAACACACGTTTGCTACCCTATCTAAACATAGAAGCCGTCACTCGCGTCACACACACGGTCAGTTAGGAATTTCAGAGTTATAGGACATTATTGAAATAGCTATGTATTTTTTTGTTGTACAAATTACCAGTCAAATATTTCAATCCTAATATATACTTGCTAGTAAAAAACCATCAAATTTTCACAACAAAGAAAAAAAACTTTATTTCAAGTATGTATAACATACCAAAAAATTATTTCTCACTAATGTGTTACAAAACATGTTGCAAAAGGATTAACTTTAACAAGGTAAAAGATTAAACAACTTCATTTAAAAATATTAACATTTTAGGCACCTCTGTGTTCTAGCGTAGCTCTAAGTCTGTAGTATAGTATTTTAATAAAAACATAAGTTTAACTTTAGTGGACTCAAGAGCAAGTGCCAGTAAAACAAATAAACAAAACTTAAACTAGTAAAAAATACACTACTCTGAACAAATGTTTACGTTGTTGGGAGATAAACGTGAGTTATGTTCTCGTTTAACATTTCGTCAGACGGTTCTATGCTGCAAATGTGTAACAGCTGGTTACGAAAGGTGTTTGGGCGACCATTTCTAATGTAACATTTGTTAACTATTACTCAACTTCAAAACTCTAGTACTAGTAGAAAATTGAATGTTTACATTTGTCCTTTAAATGTTTAAGTTTCTCACAATATGTTTAGTTTATTTTTTTTATATTACAATACACTTACAGAACCTACTCGTAGGTACATTATCATATAATTTGCTTACCATAAAATTTATCCAGATTTAGATTAATTCGTGCAATTCGAGATATATTTATTTCTACATTTATTATTTAATTGAAACGACATAAAAACTAAATTCGTCAAACGCTAAAGTTGTTTCAATTTATTTGTTTAACACTCGTCATTGGGACAAACTTTGTAGAATGAGAGTAAAAATAACAGTTTACAAAGTATCCTTTTCGACAATACTGACTTACTAGGCAATTTAATGAACTGTCATTTGTAGACTGACCCGTGTAAAGAAAATATATTCTGCGAAATCTCTCTTGGCAGCGGCCTGTGAAATCATTTTGTAATCTGCTGAGTTACTATAGCAGTAAAAGAAGTTTGAATTTAAGTTACCAATAGTAGTTCTATAATTTAATACCGGTTTGATTATATTGTCTATACTTTATTTACATGTTTAAATATCATTGTGGTGGTCATTCTGCAGTACACAAACTAAACTTATTTAGACAGCATACTATCGTTTTCAATGAAATAGAAACAAAAGGGTTTGAACATTTTAGATACGTCGACATGTCTAATTGTGACGTTCCATTTTCCCAGGAATAGATTGAACGCCTATAGAAGTGTAGTGTACAGACTAATCTGACAGCGACAAACCTGTTTTGTCTCTTCCATTGCTTTCGTTAAAAGGAAATAATGATAGTAAGTGCACAACGGAAATACCGCCATTAACACATCATTGAATTTAATACAGTATTTTATATATAATTAACAACATATTATTAAATTTCTGACTAAATTTGTGATTTATTGAAAAGAAAATTCTCTTTCTTAATTTGTTATAACAATGTATTGACATCAGGGTCTGAAACCAGCACGTTTTAATGGCGAAGGTAAACATGTATGTAGAGATTTTGACACTTGTCACTCAATAGCTTCTATCTACCCCGCAAGAGACTTATCGTAACATATAAATATATGTTTATCTGTACATTCACTTGCGTATGTATGTATGTATATGTTTGTAAATTGCACGCCTAAGTTTAACTAATGCTTAACGTTCTTAATACTGTCCCAATTCATTTCAGAGGGTTTAGACGGCGACAATGCGTAAAAGTTCTGTTTTACGTTTGCGTCATCAAAAAATATATTTTATATAATGAACTTTACATAACGCTCTGAAAATTGATTTTATTTTTTCCAAAACATGCTTTTTGAATGGAGTTGATTAAGAGTTTAATGAAGAAAACACAATGTGCCCAAATTGGACACTTGAAATGAACTTGGAGCTTTGCAGTCAATCAATTAAGGAAACAAGTTCTCCGTAATTAACTGAGATTGACGTTTTCACGAAGTGTTAATTGAAAAATTTAAAGACTTGTTATCATCTCTGCGTCACATCAGAAGGTTAAATGTATTACGTTACTTTTAGTTGTTTTTTAGAAAACTTATTTTCACTCTCGTCTAGCTCCGTGGCTAGCCCAGGACACCAAGTCTCAAAACCTAATAGGTAACAAGCCTGTCGCCAAGATGGTACATATCCAATTCCTGACAACATTTCTTTTAGTTACAAAATATATTTTTTTAGTTGCCTGACACGGGAATCAAACCCAAGACTTTTGTATCATATCATATCATATCATATCATATCAAGACTATTTGTATCATAAAGCATCAAATTTACTAAAAACGGAACTCAATTAAAATTTTCATAAGCCGTCAATAAGTCATGTCAGGGTCTTGGGTAAAGCGGTGGGCTCATTACTCAAGCTCAAGTAGTGAGATTTAGTTGTAACGAAGAAATACACGATACGCAAATTTCTTCATGATTATTTCATTTATGCACTGAACAAAATGCCATCAAAATTGACTTATTTTACTCAATATAAACATGAAATTTAATAATATGAAAAAACTTCAACTATCTTTTCTCTCGATGGCACCAAAAACTTTCGGCACATAACACATTGATATAATTTACTTTGGAGATAAATTCAATATATTTAATTTATTTAATTTATCCACAATTTGCAAGAATTTTGGAGATATAGGTTATTTTAGGAGTCTAGTGGATTATTTTTTTATTGTCAAAATATTTGGAAACGCTCTAAAATAAGTCTCTGATATTCAATTTTGTGATTCAATACTTTTTTACGAGTTTTCTAACATATAAATGCAAATCATGACCCTTAAAGGTGATTTATGAGACCTATATAATGGCTGACCCAGTGGCTTAAAACGTACGTTAAAGGGGTCAACAAAAGGATTCCTATTATGATGTATATGCTTGTATAGAATACCTTGTGATACGTTGGGCTTGTAACAATTTAAATGTTTATCTGCAAACAGCTTTGTATTTTAAGGTGTAATGCACCTATAATATCTATAGTGTCTATAGGCTAAAGTTGTCTCGTACCCTCAGGAAATGCTTGTTTGCCGTCTTCACTATATCTATTTGTTATACATAGCTTTTTGTATATGTTGTAGCTACTCAAAAGACTATTAGTCGGATCGTGGTCGCAATCGTCATCTACCTTTGCAAGAAAGCATCACCAAAATCGGTTTGTAATCATCCTACTAATATCGTAATAAATATACAAAATATACAGGCGGATTGAAAACCTCTTCCGTTTTCCAGTACGTTAAAAATAATAAATAGAAAATATTCATTTTACAAAGACCAAATAATGGTTCTTCTAAAACTATATAATGTTTATTTAAAATGTACCAAGAGATCGGACCATATCACAACTCATGGCCTTTTTCAGCTACTACGATCCGTCATTCGATAAATCCGGATTTGATTTTAAAATTTATTACAGCATCTTTCTTATCTCTGAAAATGTATAATACTGACATTAGACATTGCCTAGCCCACAAGGAAGTTGGAATAAAAACATGTGAATTGAACCATTTAAGTCCGCTGTTAAGATGTGAGTGAATATTTCACAGACCGGTTATTACAGGATAGATGGAAAAACGTTGTCCGACCTTCAGATATTTATCACATCCAGGTTGAACTACCCCTAAGAAACTCCTACAAAAGAAAAAAACTCTGAGGGCTTGTAATTTTTAATACTTTTATAAAAAATACAAAAAAAAAACAAATTTTAGAATTCTACGTTATATTTGGTAAAAAATTGGTACAAATATTAGCTAATCCTTGTCATTTTTGTGAGTCAATTTTTATGTTTCATAATCACATTTTTTAAATTTATTTTATATAAAAAAATACAGTTTCCCTTGGTCGTCGCATCACGCCTAAACGGATGGTACACTGGATGGCTATTTTTCTTTATTTGTATTGGTTAGAGTTAGGAGGAGGTTCATTTGGGCAATAGGCCCGGAAAAATAGAAAAAAAATTATTTAATTTTCCAACATGCAAAACTGTTATTAATGTTAAATATTCGAAACTCTCCGGGTCGGCTAGTCTTAGATATAAAAATAATTTCCAACTCCTTAGTCATCGTATCACACATGAACGGACGAACCAATGTTGCTAATTCTTTTTTGTTGTGTAAGTTATTGTCATGAGTTAGTAGTTTATAAATAGTTCATAGTAAGAATAGGACAAAGTCGGCTAGAGCTAGTCGTCAATATAATAGGTAGATACGTTCTTGTAAAAACATGTACTGCTTACATTGGCCCAGGATAAAGTTTAATTGGTGTAAATAAGACACACGCTTTTGATTAGACAAACAACTTAAAAAGTAATAGAAGGGAAACGAATAAGTGGATGTGTTGTTGGTAAGTCAACACCGATACCCACGGATAACTGCAATATTAGGGGTCTAGGGATGTGATGACACTAATGTTCGGCCAGGATATTCTTGTACTTTATCTTGCTGGATTACTGCTCTGAAGGCAAAGTGAAACCAGGTTGTGGTGATCTACAATAACTCATCTGAATCTGTATCATCATCTTAAGTTTTGCTGCTATCATACAACATTAGAGTTTGCCATTATCGTATTAAACCAGCGAACTCATAAATAACGGTTTAGAACTTTAGATTGTCAAAACCATTCAAATCCTTCGGTGTTCACATTGTCTACAGAACCACAAAATCTCTCTGCATCATTGCCCACTTCCATTACAATCTTTTTTTTTATGTTATAGGAAGGCAAACAAGCAGACGGATTTCCTGATGGTAAGAAATTCACGCCGCCTAGAGACACCAATGGTTGTAATGGTGCGTTGCTAACCTGAGTTCGGGATGTTAGACATCGAACAAAATTAAGTTTACCGGCTACCTTACCCTCCGAACCGGAACACGTCATGACGTTATGGCGGCAGGAATAGGTAAGGCGGCACTTATTTATATTTCGATTGCTCAACACTAAATAAAACGAGAAATTAAATGGTACATTATGGATACACAGTACGTAGGTAATTAAGCTCCCGCTCAGAACACGGACCAAGTACGTACGTGACATGTCGGGTGTGTGCGGGAAGCTTTAAATCTTTATAACGTAAAGCGGCATTTTGAACCCCTTTCAAAATAAAGCTTTGTTACTTTAAACACCGGTTGTAATTTAATATTATCAATCACTGTAATTTTACTTTATTGTTTTGTGCCTACTGACCCATTTCCAAAATACTTTGCACTTTTTGGAGGGGACTTTGATTTCGGCTGTTGGCTATTTTGTTCTTAATATTTGTAAGATGAAACCCTAATACTAGAAAAGAAGTAGAAACATATACACTCCCTTACGGAGTAGGCAGAGAGTATTGAATGCCAAATCTCATGATACTTGCAGACCTTTTTGGTTTCTTCCACATTCACTACCCTTTTCATACAAACACGCCGAGTTTGGAGAATCTTGACACCATCCTCGAATAATAACCGAGCGCTTTCATAGTAAAATGTCAACCTAGGTCTCCCCGGATACCTATATCCGTCAACATTTGCATTGTACTAATGTCTGATTTGACAATATTTGAACTGCCATTCTTTCCACATATCGAAACCAGCAAAGCATGCCCTTTTTCGTTTTAACACCAACAATTTCTTTCAATCCTACTCTTTCTCGGATTTTACTGTTACGAATGCGGTCAACGAGAGCTTCACCACAGATTTTCCATAGCGTTCTCTGATATCCTGTTCTCATGATTTTTCTGACTATATTCAACTGTCGCTTCCACACGACAATCATACAAAGCGGGTCTAGCACCTTGACTTAAGACCTCGCTTTGAAATAGCTCGTTTCATTCACACTCTTTCCTATACATACTCTCTATTCAACATCCGCTTAGTATCTCCCATCCCTGCAAAAACCCCACCAACTACTACAATTTCATTCACTTGGCCCAGCACTACATCATCAACTAGAACTCTTATATTTTACATTGAAAGTAAAAATTATTGATACATTATTAATAAAATTAGTTGCCCCAAAAACTACAGAGTTGGAGTAATAACAATGTGCTAAGACATTTCAAACATCCAATCAATTGAATACCCAACAAGCGGTAGTACAAAGGAAATTTCGTTTTATTGTGCTGAGGAGTTCTTACAAGGTTTATTGGATTAATTTTCTTTGTTCCAACTCGATAAAGCCAACTCGACATACCTAATGCCTGTTAATTACTTTTAAATTTCCCTTGTTCACTAAATATAATATCGCTTTTTAGCTGATTCCAAAAAAGTAGGAAATTATCAATTCGTCTGGCTGTTTTTTTTTAAATTATAAGTATTATTTATTTGCGAAATATAAGAAGTAGATAACATGATATCTACATTTTAAATATAACAAAGTATTCTGCCATATTGTGGTGTGCTTTGTTTTAGTAATAAAACAAATTTATTATGCTTATATTTGCAATTTAATGTTTTAATTTAGTACTTATTAATATTTATTACAAGCTTTAGAAAACAGAAACAATGATTACATTTTACTATTATCACAAACAATTTTAAAGGGAAATTATGTTTGATCCTATCTACTGTACACTATCAGCTACCACCGATTCCAACCCTTACCAGTCAGGAGAAGAAACGGCTAAGCTAACCTCCCGGCAACCAGACTCTTCCCTAATAACCTATTTGTGATTTATTATCACTGTTTCCAAACCTAGCCAGTCGGGAAAAGAACGGTGAAATAAGCTTGGATTAAAGTAAGTCATCAAGGGAAAAATCTTTAGTCATATTGAGTTATTATTTATTCTTTTCTGCAAAAAATATTTTTACATAATATTGTAAATTTGTTACGCTGTTATTAAAGGTAGATCATTTATTTTGACCACAAACAGACAAATGATTTGTCATTTATTTATTCGATCCTTCAATGCACATGCACAAAAAATGAGGTCAACTCCTAGAAATTTATCATGTTGATGTTAAAATGTTGATAAGATTTATGTGAGACTTGTGTCACGAAATTATTTATTACCTATCGAAGAAATATTCATCAAAAAAAGAAGAGAAAGAGGGGATCACTCTTTTCACACACCAGTTTATATCCGCCAGGTCTAAAAATATTTCAAATGGTCCCTATGGTAAACTGTTTCCACTTTTTGTTTCATTAATTTAAACCCAGTAAAAATATTAACAATATTTTGAATGCTGTGCAACAACTAGCCGTAATTGGTATCACCGCCTCACCTAATCTTACGACTCCAGAGTCAGTAGTGGTGGATAGTCTTAATTTTAGATAGTGTGGTAGTGGATAGTCTTAATTTGACAATACAATATTGACATTTATGGTAAATTGTGTACTTTCGAAGGAGGTGTTGAAGGATTTCCCTATTTTATTTCTTGCATCATATTCTTTGTAATTTATCTGCGGTAAAACTGCAAAACACTGACTTTGATTTTAATAAGTATATCTCCTTAGTACCCAAAAAGGGTATATTTTTTTTGTAACTGAAAATTTGAAACTAAATTTGGCTTTTTAAACCACGGAAGTTTTTTAGATTATCTTAGGCAGTCATTCTGCAGCTCACTTGAGAAGATATTTACAAGTTATTGTTTTTTTTCTACGAAAGTGATAGAAAGAAACAAAACATATAATGTTGTCAGATTAGTTTCTTGTTTTTATCGTAAACGTCAATTAAAAAAGTCACCAGTTAACATATCCGGACTAACCTGACATACCCAGTATGTTCCATTTTTGTTTTTCGTTTTAGTGTAAAAAGATAGCAAAGACTTAAAATTAAAATATGTTAGTTTAGTAATGAGCAGGATTACCGCCACATTTTTAGTTATTTATTTTAGGGGTAGTCGTTGCCAACTACATGGAGTAAAATAACATTTGATATTTAAATGCTACTGTAATCTGCTTTGTTGTACCCATACTTGTAGCTACCACGCCCCAACAACAAAAACAAAAGCGTTTAAAACAAGTTATCAAGAATTCAATTTCCGCTAAACCCCCGTTTGTACAAGCCGCTTGTCCTGTTTGAGTTACGCTTAAATATACCTCACTTTTGCCAGTGGAAAGCTGTAAAATGAATATTTTTAATGTCAAAGTGATTTTATAGCAAACAAACGCACCGTGTTTCTTTTTTGCGACAGAACCGCCATTCACATATTGCAGAATGTTGGGAGCGCAGGAGTTTGTTTCGCCGTCTAGCTAGGTTTGGAAACGGTGGTAGTTTACGGTAGACAGGGATAAATTAATTTATATTCTAAAAATTGTTTGTATTAATAAATAATCATGTACCTAATCAATACAATAGACAGTGTGTAAATAGTAAGTAAATAATTAAATTACCTAATTGATTAATATCTAACTAATAAAATATTTGCACACCAAAAGTTGGTAGAATATGTAGAAACACCTAAATAATTTTGTAACATCTTTGTAACACTCATATTCCGCAAATAAATATTTTTTCTTTCTTTCTTTCACATAATTAACGGTTTGAGCCGTTAAAAAAACTAGGAAAAAACAAATAAATGTTCACACGTGGAAACAGGTGTTTGAATTTGAAATGGAGAAATTTGTGATTGAATTGGCCAGTATTAAAAAACGCCAATGTTATATGTAACACCTTTGGAATGCTCGAAAGTTTTATTATTTGTATCATTACATTTATTTTCAATTTTACCTGTGTTGGTCCGGGTCCGTTAAGTAGAAGTGACCATCTTCCTGTCTGCCAGCCATCTTGTAAGAGGCGAGCACTGGCAAAAATAGGTCATTGCTACTAATACCACTGGGAGCACTGTGCTGTGCAGTAAGTGCACATTCGCAAGTAGGGATCTACCGCTTCACCTATTCCTGCTGCCATAATGACTCTGTAGTGTTCCAGCCTACAGAATTGGGTAGCCGATAAATTCACAGAATAGGCCTAACATCCCGGCCATAGGACAGCAACGCAACTGTAACATATTATAAAGTGTCTTTAAGCCACGGTTATCTCTTACCATCAGCAGAGCCGTGTGCTAGTTTGCAGACCTAACCCAAAAAAAGAAACTGGATTTACTTAGTTACAAAGATACATTTAGATAACAGAAGGCTCTTTTTTTAAACACTATAATTATGCCAACCTGGGGCCAGGATATTAGGCCTCGAGCAAAAGTAAGTTTACCGGCTACCTTACCCTCCGAACCGGAACACGTCATGACGTTATGGCGGCAGGAATAAGTAAGGCGGTGGTACCAATCCGGGCGAGTTGCTGCTAAACTCTACCACCTAGTCAGAATTCACGGTGTTAGTGACGGTGAGCCTTTGGTCGCCTTTTACGAGCTGCCTGGCAAGGAAGGCAGATGGTCTATTCTACAAAGAAGACCGGACCAACACGGTGAAAATTATCTTGTGTATACAGACTAAACAAAAAAACGAAAGCGTACCTTGCAAAAATTTCTTTGACAAAGGTGGGTCTCGCGGGAATACGTTCTGGTCAATACTCATATTATTATAAGTATGATGTATTTCCGACGAGGGCAGGCATTTAGTAAATGAATTGCGATCATTCAATTTGGTCCTATCGAATATATCTTGTTACTTTCGGGTCCATGATCGATAAATCCTAAATTAGAAGCCTGAAATGAAGATCAGGTGGCGGGAAAATTTGAGAAACTTAGGGCTGTTGAGTTTTCTTTAAAAAAAATTGAAGGTTTAAAGATAGAAAGTCTTAACGCTGATCTTCTATTAGGCTTGGGTTCGATTTCCGACAGAGGCAGGCATTTCGTTGATCTAATGTCTATACTTTATGATTTAGTAATTATTACATGTAATTAATTCTTTAATTGTAAAACGCTGTTGATACTGTAAGGAATTGAACCAGCTACAATTAGTTTGACAAAGTGTTAGGAACTTCACGCCTCAGTCAAATTAAAAAAAAAGTTATCCCATTCCACTATAAAATACGACCTACGTATATATTATCCATGTTGTATATTTATAAATAAATATCCCAGGACAAGTTACAAAAATTGAATCTAACCCCAAAGTAAGCAACTTATATGCTTTGTATTTGTATATAGTCAACGATACTAATACATAGAAATACTTAAATAGGTACCGTAATAAATTTAATAAACACCCAGACCCGGAAATGCAGACATCTTAAAGTTTCATCAGAGCAGTACAATCCATGATTACAAATCGACAAAACAACTAATGTGCTGTCATTATCATTTTCATTCAAAAAAAGGCAGCTGCTCGAGGCGACCTCAAAGAAAGCTTGCCTGAATCTTCTAAATCCTATTTAAAACTTCTTTTTCTTCAGTGAGAGACATTTCCTTCAACAACTCACTAGTATTCAAATTTCGTGCTTTTATATGAATGTTATTAATGTCACTTATCATTGACTCGGTCGTAAAATATAACAGAACATAATACTAACCTGAAAATATTTCTTAAATGTGTTTTTATTCGAATGCGAGAATAACTTTCATCCAAAGACATATAAAACATGTTTAGTAGAACAATAACTTATTTAACAGATCATGACGGCTGAGATTCTACGCCGTAGTAGTGTGAGTTATGGTTGAACCATTGTTAATTATTTTTTTTCTGTTTTCTTTACATTCAAAATGGTGTTAGGTACCGAAACTGGGTACTCCTCTGTCAACTGGTCCAAGCAGATGTCTATCGCACTAATTGACACCAACCTTGAAAGGTTGAACCTTGAAACCACGTGGCGCTGTACGTCACAATTGAGCACATTCCGCTTTTCTCTTCTTCCTGTGAAATGGTGTCTGCGTACTTTTTGTTCACAATCTTCCAAAAAGAAAAGAACTGTGCAGAATAGAAGGGCGTCTGTTCCCGAGTTAAAATTTAAATTTTAGATTCACCGATTATTAGAAGTTAACATTTTTTATATTCAATACATTGAATCTACGACTTAAATTTCGATTTGGGTACTCACTTACTGGATTGAATTGACGTTTATCAGTTTGTGATTTACCCGTTTGTGGTTTGTGGTTTGACGTCAAACTAAAATAGCTTACTGTTTTGCTTGATTACAGTCCTCGTCATTCAAGGCGTAATAATAATATTACCTAAATAGCTAGGCACATGTGCGTCAAGTTACAAGGAAAAATAATCTCGCTATTACTCCAGTAAAAAGTTAAATGAAACCATGATCTGACCAGTTTTGGCGCAATGAGTAAAAATGTGTTCATTAATACTTAAATAATGATATTATGAAAGAAATTTTGATTAAAATTAAGGGGAAAGGGATGAAAAAAAAAAGGGTTGAAAAATGCCTTTTTTATAAATAACTTAATAACAGTAGGAAATAGAAAAAAAAGTTTCAAGTAAAAGTTGTAGAGAAAAAAATTCTACACAAAAAAGTTCCTCTTCATTTTTTTGTTATCTGCTTTAGTTTAGCTGCAAAAAATAAAAATTAAATTTGCTTTGTAATTAATTATAAAAACTTACGAGAATTATTACGGCCCTGTACCACGCAGCGCGCGCATCACATAAATATGTACTAACACTACTACATATGTTTTCCCGTCTACAAATCATTTGTATCATCATCTCAGCAAATTTAATTTTTATTTTTTGCAGCTAAACTAAAGCAGATAACAAAAAAATGAAGAGGAACTTTTTTGTGTAGAATTTTTTTCTCTACAACTTTTACTTGAAATTTCTATAAATCTTAAAGAAAGAAAAAATTTCGCCCCAGACAGGACCCGAACCTGTAACCTTTCGTCTCAAGCCGACGAATGCTCTAACCAATTGAGCTACTGAGGATTCAAGTCCCGTGGCGAAATTTTTAATTCCTTTCCAACCCGTTAACGCGGGTAGTCATGTCCCACAGATACACAACTCTGAGTACCCACCAAATGAGTTCATCACCGATGAAATTCACATTTTTAGAATGGACATAACTTTCGTTTCTTGCATCGAATTTTTATTTTTTTATTTTTTTAGCACTTGCCCTGTGCGTGGGATAAATTTCTATAAATCTTAAAGAAAGAAAAAATTTCGCCCCAGACAGGACCCGAACCTGTAACCTTTCGTCTCAAGCCGACGAATGCTCTAACCAATTGAGCTACTGAGGATTCAAGTCCCGTGGCGAAATTTTTAATTCCTTTCCAACCCGTTAACGCGGGTAGACAGTTTTTACTTGAAACTTTTTTTTCTATTTCCTACCGTTATTAAGTTATTTAAAAAAAGGCATTTTTCAACCCTTTTTTTTTCATCCCTTTCCCCTTTATTTTAATCAAAATTTCTTTCATAATATCATTATTTAAGTATTAATGAACACATTTTTACTCATTGCGCCAAAACTGATCAGATCATGGTTTCATTTAACTTTTTACTGGAGTATATATCGCTTCTGAACATCAACCTGTTAGCTGACCTTAGGTCATAGGTAGATACAGTTATACGGTTGAGTTAACAGCATTTAATTAAAAAAAAGCAGACAATATCTGTATTCTAAATGGGGAATGGAAATTCTAAGTCGCTAAACTGCAATAAACTTATCAAATTATTCGACAAGCCGAATGTTGTCGAACACTTTTGTGATGAGCATTATCAAATATTGAAGAAGGAAACACAAGGAACGTTTGATGCTTCGACGTCTGAAAGAAACCTCCGGAAAAATAGATATCCACACGCGCCGTGCTTTGATCATAGCAGAGTGATTCTAAGGGAAGGAAATTGTGGAGATTACATCCATGCAAATCACGTGGATAGCTTCAAGTACCTTAATAAGTTTATAGTGAGTCAGGCGCCGCTAGAAGAGGCAATCTCAGATTGGTGGACGATGATTTGGGAACAAAAATGTGAGATTACTGTCATGATGTGCAAGTTGCAGGAAGAACTTTAGAATTTGGAAGTCTGAAGGTCAAAACAATCGAAGTTAGTTCAGTCTTTTAGGATTACCAAGTCACAAGGATTAATGTAACCAAATTTTTCTCTCACTGAGAGAAAAATTTGGTTCTCTAAATTGTTAAACTACAAAAAAAATTTTCTTTCGCAAAACGGGGTTACAGAAATAACTTCCCGATTTTCGAAAATCAGAGATTTTTAGCGGGGAGTTAAAGATAGTCCAGGCTAGGAATCGAACCCGGATCTTTTGGTGGCGCATTAAGAGCTTTGTAATAACTATGCCTGGTAAAATGATCTCATGTACATTTTAAGCACTTGTACTTTAACAATGTTCTTAAATAAAAATGCTACATTTTAAAAAGTAGACATTTTATTTACCTTTACCTATAAAAAAGTATTTTTTAATTTTATCCATATGTAAAAGAAGTAACAATGTTTATGTAAGTGATTTCTCAATTAATTTCTTATAAAACTAAAAAGTATTGGTACATATTTGATCATCAGACCATACTTCGCATTTGTTGCTGAACACGTAAAATTTATTAGGCAATAAAACATCTATGATACCAGGTGATCTGAATATATACGTCAGAACTAGAGTGCACAATAATCATTGGCGACATACAGTCTGGCGTCTTTATTACATCATGAATATTGTTAATGAACATATACGAGCGTGAGCAATCCTTTGACCAGCTTCAATGTTTATTTTAACGTCGTAAATCTTACCGTTTTTGATATCAAAGATGACCTGACATATAATCCTTTGTTAAAAAGTTCCAGAATATTCAAGGATATTAAAACGATTCTAATAGGTTTCAACTGTTTATTGTTATAAAAATTAATAATTAAAAATTATGTAAATGTTACTACATTTTACATATCAAAAAATTGAGAATATTTATTCAAGACGTGATACATACGTAACATGGCTTCTGTGAAATTACGTTTTAACTTATGGACTTTTTATTGTAATCAATTGCTGTCCTTAAACTGGACTTAAACATTGCAAAGAGTCCAAAAAAGAAGCTACTAATCATAAAAATCTAGAAGAAGACTCACAATAGAATGAATTAAGAGCGCGTAAAAGTATTTTAAGAAAATTATTATGAAAAATCTAAACATAGACATAAATTCTAAAAGTAACAATATTTGAAGACATTAATTAATACTAGTAGCTATAAAATAATATTAAGTACAAGAAAGTATTGATTTTTCTTTTACTAATAAGTTAGTGTTATATAATTTAACTGAAAGGCACTATAAACAACTTCTCCTTAACATAGACTTCAAGTAATTGGTAACACAAGACATAGTGCTCTAAACATTTCATAATTCCGTATTTTTGTTGGCGAACTTTTTTAAGAACACTGGGCAGTGACAGGGTTCCAGTTTTGTGAAATTGCGTGGCACATATATCAAATACGCAAAACACCGCAGAGGCACCAATCCCGTCGAGGCATTGAACAATTAATTATAGGAGCAATTTTCTTATCAGCCGTTTGTCTCTCTAACTGTAGGCACATGTCTTTGACATTGCAATAAAAATCTATAAATGCATCCGGCTTGTGAGAAAAGTTATCCCTTGGCCAAGCGGTGTATTGATGATGCGATATTTCTTGCACCCGGCCAAACTTGTCGGTCAGACTTAACAAAGTTAAATTAAAATGTGGCTTGATAGTAATTTTCAGTGTCTTAATTATAAACTTATTACTCACTATCACACATCCCTCCTTTGGGGACCAATATTGGTAACAATTCTTATCATTTAAATTATTCATTGATACTATAATTTGCACTTTGTAATGCAAAACTTTTCGATTTAATTTCCATTTCACATTGTTGGAACTTATATACCCGTTGTCCTGCCCACTGAAAGTGACGCAGGTAAAAGTAATCAAAAACAATTGCTACGGTGAATTCATTAGGTTAACACATTCCCAGTATTAGAGTAGTTAATTAGCATTAGTTCGATACAGTATTTAATAGAAGTAGTTAATTTGTATTAGTTTGAGACGGTATTTAATAACAGTAGTTAATTAGCATTAGTTATTTAAATTTTCTGTAACTATGCGCGAATATCAGTATTTGAATCCGGAAGTTACAATACCAAAAGAATGGCCATTGATAACTGCAGAAAACATTGACAACTACAACTGTTTTTATATCAATTTTTCGTAGTTTTTTTTTAGTATCGAATTGAACTAAGTCCACTTGTTATTGGTAGCGCTATCAATTAAGACTGTGGTTTGAAGCCTTTTGCTTTAGGAATCGTAAAATGTAAATAAAATGAAGACTAGTTATGTTTTCGATATTTATTTATTCTATTGTAATACTATGTTAAATCCACCACCTTTTGTTTTTTTTATGTTATAGGAAGGCAAACAAGCAAACGGATTTCCTGATGGTAAGAAATTCACGCCGCCTAGAGACACCAAAGATGGTAATGGTGCGTTGCCAACCTGAGGTCAGGATGTTAGACCTCGAGCAAAAGTAAGTTTACCGGCTACCTTACCCTCCGGACCGGAACACGTCATGACGTTATGGCGGCAGGAATAGGTAAGGCGGTGGTACCAAACCGGGCGAGTCGCTGCGAAACTCTACCACCTAGTAGTTGTTCATTTCTGTTTATCACTGTCCATATTTTAACTCATAAATTGTGTACAATAAAGAATTAAATAAAATCTAATGTAAACTTTGGAAAAGTAATACACATTATTTAACACTGATGCCTCTGTAGTCTAGTGGTCAGTTGCTGAACTTGCCTTCATGAGATCCCTGGTTCGATTTCCGACTCGTGCAACTAACATTTATAAAAACTAAAAACCAACGTAGCCCGAGATTAGATATGTGCCCGGTTGATAATCTGCTAGCCATTTATCATGTTATAGGACTTGTGTGCCTGTGTCTCCGTGGTTGTACCTCTGCCTAGCTCTCTAAGGAAAGGTTTACGGTTGGATGAATCAACTAATAATTACAATTAAAATAAAGATATTTTTTATGTGTGTTATGAATCTTTTTTTAATTTTAGCTACTTATATTCTGAGTGGACTTAATACACGAGATAGATACTAATGGATCTCCATATAATCCGAAATGGATTTTATTGGAAGGGATGTTATTCATTAATGAGCATGCAATATCGCTAGATTTTTGAGTATCAAGCAACATAACTGTTTCCAATGTACTCATAGAAGGTAAGTTTCATAAAAATTAAAGTTTAGAGTTGATGAAAGTTAAAACTCCAAGGTCAAGTCAGCAGCACCGATTGCGACCTTAATTTAATCTTAATAATTATTGGTTTCGAACATTGTTGACGTATTTTATAATCACAACGTTAACAGGAGGTAAATAAGATAAGAATTGACCCTATTTATGATCCAGACTCGGCAGATCCAGACCGTGACAAAAGGTTACAGCTACATGACCTAAGTGCTGTTAAAAAAACACATTTGAGACGCTTCTACATTTTACAAATCAAGGTTCAACATAATGGCTATTAAATTTTGAATAGGTAAGATCGTTGACTCCTATAATACGGCCTTGACACTTATTATGCAGTTCTTATTTAAGTGAATTTAGACTGTGAACATGTTATTTACTTCTGAGGTATAGTTATTGAGTAAGGTACACATGAAGTGTATAGTATACAGCTTTCTAAGTTTAGAATCAAAATGTTGAACAGATCTCTTCTGTATGGCAACAGGTAAAGATCAAATTCTCTATTTATGAGAGTGATTAATCAAACGTTAAATAGCTCGCAGAAAAAGTTGTTTTAAATTTGCTAGGAGATATTGTTATTATTTAAACCGCAGATATTTTGTTTACTGATTCACCAGTGAAATTGCATTCACTGGTTGGAATCAGTGAAATTCCACTGATTTCTTTTAATAGAGTACGAATCATCTATTGTTGCTTATAAATTCGTATCTATCAACAAATTCATTTTAGAACTCCATTATGGTTGTGTTAAGCCTCTATTTAATAATCAACTTTTGCTGGTAAATTTAATAACAATCAATTTGCTATAATTTTTTTGAGCCAAAAGCTGTAATTTCTCCGTGTTTTGATATTTTCAATGGGATATTTTAAGTTAGAATCATCCTCAAAAAATGTAATTAAAATATTTATAAATAGGCTAAAACTTTAACTCATATAAAATGTTTATGTTTTTTTCCACAATGAAATATGCGACGTGTTCTGAAAAGTATTTACGAGCGCTTGTAAATAGTTTTTCTGAAGTACATTTTAAGTACATTAAGTACATCTTAAGTCATTCACCACTTTTTTATGAGAAATAATGTTGCCTTGGCCATAAAATTTTACATAGAGATTTCTGAATGATAATATATTGACATAATAGTGAAAAGTAAATTTATGATGCTTGTGCGGACAAATTTAGTGTCTATGGTTGTGTAAAGTGTATGTTCTGAATTAAATAAAACTAAATTAATTATCATTACAGGTTTTATTAAGGCTAATTCAAAATATTTCATAGTTCATAGTTGCAATCACGGACAGATAAAATAACAATATAATAAAAAGGAAAATTACTAAATAACAAATCCAAGGTCTTGCGGTCTTCCAGCGGCACCAGAATCGCCTGTAATGAAAGTACATTACAATAATTAGGATATAACAAACATCACTTTTTCGAAGAAGTAAAAACAATGTATTTAAAATAACTATCGTTGCTTAAATCCGATAGAAAAAATAATTTGAACAGCCTCAGCCGGAAATCGAACCCGGATCTTTTGGTTACGCACTGAAGGTGCTTCTAGTTAAGCTATCTGAGACATCGTCTATAAAAACCTAATAATCTTTTGTTTAACACGATAACAGAAAAATATTTATTAAAATATAGTCGATATAATTATTTATCAATAGTTACTTAAATTAAAAAAAAAAATTCGAAAATTGTATTCTATTACTTGTGACATTATAATTCAGCTTATGGACTTTTCTCTCAGTGTATGACAACTTACTTGGGCGGTGAAAATTTATCGTATAAAACAATATCCGTTTCATTATCTGTTACTTGCTCTTGAGATGTTGAAGGACCTGCCGACGTAGACGGTGCGATTTCAAGTCTGAAAATTTAAAGGAATTATTAAAACCTGCTTTTTATTAAAAGAGCTTTACTACAAAAACAATATTGTAACATTTACATCTTGAAATATTGTATAGTTTTGAACGTTATCTAAATTAATATTTATACTTACACATTATCCTTAAGAAGCTTGTTATTTAGAATTCTATACGTTATTTGAAAACAGCAATTATATTTCTCGGGACCTGTGATGCCTTTGAGCTTTAAAATCCTGTAAAAAGAATTAAAAATATGTAAAACACTTTATAATTAACATTTGTAATGTAAATTCTTTACTATAATTTTGTATCATTACATTATAAAGTGACTCTGCTATTTGCCAATAGGCTGTTGGGACTGCAATAAATAAATCTATTTGTAGTATATTCAGTCAACGGATTAAGAATTTTTCATACATGTTATTTTTCAATGAATGTATTTTTCAAACACTTGATTATTAATTTCAAGCCGATTAATAAAATCTATCATCAGTTTGTCAATGCGTAAGAACTTTTTTATTGTTATTGTTTCAAAATACTAAAGAGAAGACGACCTGACTAAGGTCATCCAAGTTAATGAGATGTGGGACAAGCTATCTCACATTCAAACCCCGCACTGACTATCATAAATAAATCGCCAGGGCAGTCGTTGACAATTTGCGGAATCAAATCGGAGTTTTCCTATTTTATGCATGGGAAATTATACGACCTGTACTCGTGAATCGGAAAACCACCTTCTTTATATATTTACGAACTGCAAAAAAGATAAAATATCTACTCCATCAAAAAGCTTTAAATTGATTAAGTGTATAACTGTGTTGCATTGAATGTAAATAAGAATTTTATATTAAGTTTTGACTATACTTTTCATAAATATATTTAGGTGATACAAAGTTCACCGGGTCGTCTAGTAATTAAATAAATGAAAAGAAAGGGAATTTGTATGAATAAAATACTTACCTTTTGATGACTGGTACGACCGTTAGAACTTCGTGAAATTAAGGATTCAGTACAAGCATGGACGATATAATGTGGCTCGATTTTAAAACCATCGGTAGATATTGTCTGAAAGATAAAAAATAAATCATTATAACTAGCTTATAGTTTAACAAGCCAAATAATTTAGTTTTAAATACTTACACTGATTCCTCTCCTCCTCGACGACTCCCGTCAGATATAAGCGTCAGCATCACAGCTTTGGTCGGAAAAATAATATCCATGTGGAAAGTATTTTTATCTATTCTGAAAATAAAGTTTAATTGTTACAAAAATAGGTAGTAGTAAGATTCAACAATTAACAAAAAAAAGGACATTTACTTTTCTTCTATCCTTTTTAGAAGATATCCCGGCTTGTCTTCGAATTTGGTTACTACTACCGAGACGTTTTCTATGGTTAAGACTACTTGCTGACCTATCCGATGACGAATGATCGCAATCGTAACGATATTTTCAAATAATTGTCGTCCAATCTCCACCGGCCATTCTTTTGGCACTTGAATTTCTGAGGTTAAATACTGGTATTCGTTCATTTTTATTCTAAAAACTGTAAGTAACTGTGACTCTAACTTATTAAAATTTTCAGTTAAAAATCTAAATAACCACATCAAATTAATACACAAATTCACGGAAAATTATGAAGAAGAGTTACCTCAAAGCCGGAACTGTTTACAAGATCAACTCAAATGAGCGACAGAATCGCCGGGAGTTCTTTTTATAAATCAATCCAGTTATCAAAAATACCCTAATACCGCGTCCATGCGTCGATAATATTAACATTGTGGATATCACTGTTTTATTATTGTTATCTGCTGGATGATATAAAAGAAATTATGACCTATGACATGATTTGAAGGCTTAGAATAATAACGCTATAGAAAGATAGTCTTCATAGTAACGCTGTGTCAATATTGAAGCAAAAAACTAATTCACACACGCATGACGATTACTTGCTTACGCTTGTCACCACGCACACATGCACAGGTATTACGCTGCCAGTTAAAGTGTAGTTTTCGTGAAAATGGCGAAAAGATGTCGACGATGATGACAGTTTGTTTTTGACATTAATACGTAAATAGCTATAAATATTTTCAACACTTTATTTTCTATTGCCAATCAAATATAGTAGTTATTTAATTTTGTAGTATTACGAGGATTTCAATGTGAAATAAATAAAAGTAACCTACTAAATTGGCTACTAAAGATTTTGGTACATTACAATAGATATATCATTACTAATGAATCTCTTTTTTGCAGTAAAATTCCTTTAATCGATGTATTTCTCAGTTGCAGACGCCGAGTCTTTTGTTTCAATATTTTAATAACTTTCATATGTTTGAAATTAAGTAATGAGCTTTTATTCAACTTATTTCCCTCCTTCACAAAGGAATATCAAATATACATATAATGGAATTCATCCGCTGATGGTCGCCTGAAGTTCTCACGTGGTGTACTCTATAAAATGATTTTTTTTCCAGCCATTTGTTAATATTAACAGGATTAACAGTAGTCACCCAAACAACAACAAGCAATATTACTAATTTTATATCACAAATAGTGTTAGACTTTTCAACTTTCAAGTAACACAAGTAGGTATGCATAGGTACAATATAACTTTTAACGAAAACAACATCTACGTCATAAGAGAACGTGTCACATGCTTAAATAAATATCGGTAAAAACTATTTGAGAATTAACCAAGTGGTCAGTTAAAGTGGGAAAATATTTTTGGCGATCCGACAACATTGAGCATTGAAACAATACATAAACAACATTTTTCTTTCTGAACATAATTAACTAGAAAATATTATTTTTATTTTTTTTTTATTTTTATTTTAGATAGGCACAGTTACAGGTTACAGGATAAAACTTACACTTATTCTATATGTTTAACTAAATAACATTTATATCCAGTGACCCAATTACACTGTACATAGCTTAATTTAAAAAAAAAGATAAAGCCATTAACATCTACAAAATTACATATTCATAATCAATAACCTAAAGTATAAAGTGAAAGATCAACAACTTAGCAACTACATTTTAGCTAGGAAAGTCTAAAATGTTTGTTGATTTTATTTCTAAAATACTATGAAATAATGAAAGCTTGCCTTTGAAAACTGATGTTATTAATTTATTTTTGTTTATTTGATGTGTTGTGACACAATTTAGTTGCACAAACCACCATAATTATTTTTTATTCGCGAGATGCGTTCGGCGCCATTTGACGTTGAACATTACGGCACGGTTTGGCGTTTGAAATGCTTCAAAATAGACACGCACATTGTGAATGCAGTGTTTGATTTCAGTGCAATATTTCATAACATCAATTCTAAATGCCGCTTCAAGTGTTCTGAAGAATAGTTATTGGAAAATTTGTTAACTGGAGTTAATTATTCATATTTTTAAATGAAGAAACACTTGTACTGTTTTACGTATCACACATATTTTTTAATTATTTTATAAATAGCCTATCGGTTTCGCTATTTACAGCATCATCAGGGCTAGAACTTAAATTAATACTTACTTAGGTAATTTAAGTTCTAGCCCTGATGATGCTGTAAAAAGCGAAACCGGTAGGCTATTTATAAAATAATAAAATATAAGTGATACGTAAAACAGTACAAGTGTTTCTTCATTTAAAAATATGAATATTTGGAAGTTTTACCAAGCGCCGACGATGGAAAATATCAAATATGGAGTTAATTACTTTTGTAAAAACCTACTAAAAGTCACGTAAATCCCAAAGCTATAACTAACTTAAATTTATCATGATTACATTAGAATTAGTGATATTGATCATGTTATTTATGGTCGAAGTCATTGATAGAGATCTTTACGTTCTGGTAAATGTGTCGCAAGATAATGGTCGAATTAAGGTGATTGCTTTAAAAAAAGGGCACGGCGGTAGATATATAAGTTTTAATCAACGTTTGCGTATATGATATGTGTGCTGTGCAATTTGACAAAACTGAAACTCTGTCACTGCCAAGTGTTCTTAGAAAAGCTCACCGGCAAAAATATGAATTTACGATCCGTTTAGATAACTATGTCTTGTGCTACCAATTACTTGGAGTCTATGTTAAGAAGATAATGTTTCCACTGCCTTTATCGAATTTTTAAACAACTAAATTGTCATTTACTGACTATGCCACTTGCACATTATTAAGTTAAGTATAATTAAATAATATTTTTTTTATTTCGATTTTCAAATCCACTTTTAAATTTTTCATTGTCAATTATTCAAAATATTTTAACGCGTATATTACTGTTCTATGCTAAAATACCAGTTTATAAATCATATTATTCTCATGCGTCTATAATTAAATTAATAGTTTTTTGTGAATTTTTAAATTAGATTGTTAAAGAAATACCTTTTTTTCACATTAATAATGATTTATAATTAATAAAAAATATTTTTTATTCCCAAAATTGAAAACCTCAACCCAAAAAAAAATGTGTTATAAGTGTTATTTATGTATCAAAAAAGCGAATTTAAAAAGTGAGTAACAAATATCAGTCATATCTATTCTAAGATTGAAAACGGTACTCTGTTGACACCTTTATAGTATAAAAGTAATAAAATCTATCTTTATTTCGCGTAAATCTATCTTCAATATTTAACAACTTGTTTCTTTGAACTCCCATCGTAAAATAAGATTCCCGGTAAAAACAATAACACGTGATTCTAGACATGACCAATTCCTTGAACATGAGCCAAATAATAAATAAAACTAAATGACTTCCACTGTAGCAATTAATTTGAATACAACACTCCTTCCGACTTGCCTTAGTTTATAAATTCATCAACATAATCAATAGAGTACGTCGAGTCTACATGAAGCTATTTGAACTGAAGGATGCGATGCTCTGCTCGGTAGTGGTGCACTGCAGCGCTGGCATCGGCAGAACTGGAACCTTCTACGCACTAGACATCTGCTTGAACCAACTCATGAAAACCTCTAGAACTTGTATACCCCAAGTGGTTTTTAATGTGCGCGAGCAACGATATGCTGCTGTTATAAGTTTCCAGCAGTACTCGTTCATTTGTGAAGTGCTACATTACTTTTTAAATGTGCAAAAAAATATCGATAAGCCGTCCTTTATTAAATGACTGAATAGTAGTTGCCAAAGTTATTTTTGGTGTCAACTAAAAATTCCTTTTCTTCTCTCCTCTCTAATACTTGTCGATAAATGACAAGTTCAGCATGTGGCTTTCAATCTCACTTACTTATAAGTGTCTCAGATGGTTCTAAAAGTGGCTCAGTGCTTAAGATATCCTTGCTCTATCTTACATGTATACGTCAAGATGTGATTCCTAGAACCCATCTGTCTAGCCCAATTTCCTCCTATAAGCTACTTATGCAAAATCATTATTACAATTGGAATAATAAGAACTGTAATTGATTCAAAGAGTAGGTTATTTTCGTCTAATGACAACGAAAAGCCGTAAACTGATAAACGTCCAATAACAATTCCATCCAGTAGCTGACTATAAAATCACAATATTGGAGTTTGAGACGTTATTCGTGTTTAAGCACAAGTCTTGTTAAGTTGACTTCATAAGAGATTCATTAAAGGCTATTTTTTGTGATTAAATCGAGTAATGTGTTAACAGAAAACATATTATTACCAAGTTTTATCTCCATTGTGGTCAACAGGCATTGACAGTTAACGAAATACCGCAAAATCTGATGACAAGAGAAGTTATATAAAGAAAGTCAACTAAACTTGTTGCTGAGTTCATTCAGTCTTTTCTGTGCATTGAAGCTAAATATTTTTCCTAACAATGGCTCCACGCATCTTTGAGATGCACCACAGCTGCCAGTTTTTTGAGCAAGTAACCAAATCAGGACCAAGATACGTCGAAAGGATTTATAGAGAGCACTATACCATTCTCAACATGCACATAAGCGGTTCTTGTGAAGAATGTAAGAAATTGAAAAATATATTTTTTTATGATATTGGAAGGCAAACAAGCAGACGGATTTCCTGATGGTAAGAAATTCACGCTGCCTAGAGACACCAAAGGTGGTAATGGTGCGTTGCCAACCTAAGGCCGGGATGTTACGCCTCGAGCAAAAGTAAATATACCGGCGACCTTACCCTCCGAACTGGAACACGTCATGACGTTATGGCGGCAGGAATAGGTAAGGCGGTGGTACCAATCCGGGCGAGTCGCTGCCAAACTCTACCACCTAGTAATATTAAGAAGAATCGATGTCAAAACATCGAATGTTGGGATTCTACTAGGGTGCGTTTAAAAAAACAGATATCTAACTACATCCATGCG
>NJDD01008489.1:82617-99981 GCA_002245505.1 Calephelis nemesis
ATCTGTATGTTTCAATTAGTAAACACAGCAATGGTATCGATACCATCAGTTGTGTTTGCTATTAGACGTCAAAGACGTTCAAGCTTCGAGTCTTTAGACCATTATATTCATATCAATAATATGATAGTTTATTTTCTAGCAACTATGCCACCGGATTGTGAATTATCTAAACGATTATTCTGTCATCGCTCTGGTCAAAGTGCGCGTTTTTTATTATATAAACCGACAGTCAGTTGATTATGTTGTTAATGAACATTTGATTTTACTAAATACTTCTTAATAGTTGGAATTCATTATCGTTAGCACTATGAGACTGTTTATTATAATCATGAGGAAAATAGATCAAAAATATGGACCACAAACCACAAAATCCCCTGAGTCATAACTAAAGCTCACTATAAAACTAAAAATACCTGGATACTATTGTTACGACGTTAGTATAACGGAATCCTTTGTTGTGATCAAACTCCTGCTGGAATTTTTGGAGCATACTTTTGAATCAACTGTCGCGAAAATGGCTACCAACCTTTCAATGTTTATTCAAATGATATGTGATAACTTTAACTTTTCGAAAAACAAAAAGAAAAACCGAAGTCCGGACTATCCATATAATCTAAATATATATAAATACTATAATCAATGCCAATTATATGGCTGGATTTGACGGAAGATGTAAATTTATAGAGACGCAAGAGCCGATGGCAACAACTTTCAATGATTTTTGGAACATGGTCTGGCAGGAATACTCTCGGATCATCGTGATGCTGAATGGTACCAAGCAAGAATCACAACCTACAAGCCTCCAGTATTTCTGCGCGACCGAAGATCATACGATATTGAAACAGTTTATCATCAAAGAAGAAAGCATTAGGAGGAAATCCTATTACATGCACACAAAGCTGAACATTGTTCATATATCGAGTGGAGAATCGAAAGTGATCCATCATTTTAAATACTTTGATTGGACAGAAACTGGCGTTAATGATGTAAGATCGTTTCTTGAATTTCGGCTAACAGTCAACAAGCAAGACCAGTATTATTTCAAGCTATCGTTGATGCCTAACCAACTTCCACCAGGTCCAATTGTTGTCCATGGTGATATGGGTGTCGGAAGGACGGCTGCATTTTGCGTCGCAGATTTATGCCTGTATCAAATCGTACACACGGCAACTGTGTCAGTGCCGTTAATGGTGCTTAAAGCCAGGCAACAACGGCGATTCAGTATCTCAAATTTGAACCACTACTGCATGTTTATTAATAGTTTCGTCGCTTTCTTTCTGATCACCATTAAATCGAATCCTGCAATTTTCTTTATTATACGTCTTTAGTATACGTCTTTGTTTCTTTATTATACGTCGTTAGTATTTGATATAACTTCATTACTTATTAAAAGTTGTTTTATATACGATAGGTCCACAGCCTAGTAAGACCTGTAGTTCAGGTCTAAATTTAAAATAATGTTACAAAGTTCCCTATTGTGGTGTCAGGTTTGACGATCGGGTTGCCGGATTACCCGGGTCAACTAAAAAAAATATTTTTTCCAATTTTATAACGAAAACAATGTTGCCCAGGATTGGATATGTGCCTGGTTGGCAATAGGCTTACCACCTATAATCTCGTGAAACTAAGTGTCGTTGGCTAGTGGCAGATGGTCTTATTTTTGCCTCTGCCTACAGTTTGAGGGACATGGGCATGAAAATGCTTTTTGATTCATGAAGTTTTGTTACGTAACTTAGAATTTTACTTTAATTGTGTTATATTTTGTTTGTAATTTAAAAATTTATCTAGTAGTGTATCAAATGAGCCTTACTTTGAAAACTAGTTTTATTGTAATAACCGAAAGTTTTATTCGTTTCTACATGTTTTTTTATTTTATTAAGGAGATATTAGTAAGAAAAACCTTAAAAACAGAAAAATAAATAGGTAATCCAATAAAATCTTTTATATGAAAATCTTTATGTTAAAGTGTTTTGGTTAATCTATCATTATTTCTTAGAAAAAATCTAAGTACCTACATTAAATCAGATTATGGGATTTAGTTTTTTCGACTATTCTAGGCTCTTCTACAACTAGAACTTCTGCCTAATTCTATGGAGATTTTTATATTTTTGATTTTCTTGTAAATAACTCTTGTAAATAAATGTGAATTAACCTTCGTCTAAATTTGTTTGTTTTCTCCATATACCTTTTCTATATTAAACCAATATATTTCATACTATTGGGAATATAGCCTAATTGCCCCGAGTCCTATCCCTTGTCAAAGTTATCCTGACTGTCTTCTGGGAGTCAGTCCCAAATTATTAACTATATGTTATTGAGTCATGGTACAAATAACTTTGAAAGAGTAAGTTTATTTTACATATTTCACATTTAGAATTTCCACATTTTGTATAATGGTTAAGGCTGTGTTTTTTTTATTTATTTATCAACACTTAAACTAAATTACATTTCAATAAAATTGTCTGTAAACTTTTATAGTTTGTCTAGACAATTTCGTTCTCGCATGACAGTGATCACAACACAGATCACAACATTAACAGTACAACATTAACAACACTAACTGATTTTAACTAAACTATTACATTACAAAAATATGCATTTAAATAAAGCCAGTTTATCACTAGTAAGTAGGCTATAATAGGTATACATGACAGTCTTACTATCTATAATTAAAATGAGAAGCATGCGCGCGTCAAAAACCGGTTTTGTGGTTGGTTTGGGTATTTAAGCATTCCTAATCACTTATGCATACAGCATGCTCCAATATTAAACGTTATTACGATCTGTTTTGATTATTTTTTATTTTAATTTTATAAAATTACTTTGTCATACACATCATACACAGGAGAAAAAATATTCAAAATAGTAAATAATTAACCAGCTAACAATTTTTATTATATTTCATTAAGTAAAAAATAATTTATTTAATACATATTAAAATTTTTTTGTGACAAGCTCTTTTTAACATCCTTGGGGAGACTATTAAATAATTTGGGAATTATGTATGGTGTTGCTCTTTTGCCGTAAAGATTATTAGTTTTAGGTATCAGTAGTTTATTGTCAGTCACGCTTCTCTTGAAGATAGTATTAACTTTTTTGTGCTGAATCTCGTTCCGGAAAAATTGTTCTAGAAGTAACGTAAATTTAATTTTATTATGTATTGGCATTACGCCACAGTATTTGGATAGTCCTAAAGTGTTGTTATTATATTTTTGTTTAATTTTATATGGTACTATGATCTTAAGCAATCTAGCCTGTAAGTTATATATTTGGTTTAAATAAGTTTTGTATGTACGACCGTAACTAATTAGGCCGTAGGACACGATACTTTCCACCAATGCCTTGTACCTACATGTTAACAAGTACAGAGAAAGGTACACGACTATTTATATTATAAAACTTTGACAGAATTGCTCTTAACTTATCGCATATTTTGTCAATATGTTTGTGGCAGTTAAACCTATTGTCAATTATTAATCCGAGGTATTTTGCTTCAGTTACTTGTTCTATGTTTTTAAATCCATACATACACAAGGACGTGTTGGAATGCAAGCATTCATGACAATGTGCTTATTACATTTATACTTTCCTTGCTCTTTGGTGGGTTGTGACTGGAGTGCACATGTAAAAATTTTGTTTTATCAAAATTGAGCACTAATCCAACGTCATGTGACCATTTGCAAATTTCATTAAAATCAATTTGCAAATGATCTAGAGCTAAGTACGTAAGTAGATGATATCTTTATTTGCCGCAAGTATGCAGGTATCATCTGCAAATTGATAAATCGTGCAATGTCTTACCACTCGGCTCATGTCATTAGCATACGTCAGTTCTTTGAAGGCAAGTAAAAAGTAATCTTTAATTTCAGTCAGTTTCACATGATGTCTTACAACTAAGCTAAATAGAATATGTTTAATAAAGTAAATAAAAATCCCTCGACAAATCACACCGATTGAATCTAACTACAAAGTAAGCAAAGTATAAGCTTACTTATTTATTTGATGTAAGAGGTCATCAAACAAGCACACAACTCTGCTGGTTGTAAGAGGGAAACGTGGCCTATAAACATCATCGATGTTACAGTTGCGTCGCTAATCTAAGGTCGGGATGCTAGGCCTACTGTGCAAAGTCTACCATAAGTTATTTTGGCGGCTGGAGTAGGTAAGGTTGTGGATGAAATGTATAAAGGATATATGGTAAATTTTTCACTTCTGGTGGAAAATTGAGACCTGGTATTAGAATTAGGAACTAGAATTTCATAATAGTCCATTCTAATATTATTAATGCGACAATATATTTGTTTGTTTTCCTACATTTAATTTATATCGCATTAAATCTACGTAATCTTATTTATAAAAAATAATCCTCATCCACTGCTCTAGTTACCTGAACTACTGAAACTCTTCTTTCTCATTTGTTCTGTCAACTGGACTAAGGAGAATAGTTTTAGGTACTCTTGAACACAATCTAGCGGCATATTAACACTAGAGTTCAAAAGAATTCAACGAATTCAATAAAATGTTTTTTGTGTATTAGTAGCTAAATGTCAATTATTCGCTATTATTGTGTTCAAGAGTACCTAAAATGACATATCCGATTCCATTTTCCAACTTTGCTTATCCTTTTTTTGTCTTAGTTAATGTCAGGGGTTCATAATAAGAAAAAAATAAAAGTTCTTAGTTAGGATAGGACTACGTTCTGGGCTCAGCTTGTGATGATTTAAATTTTACATGTGAAAACGGAATTCCGTACCAAAGTTCTGAATGTATGGGGCGGACCTTAGGTTAGGTTTAGTCATGAAGACCATCATCACTCACAGCTCAGCGTGTGATTTGTCAAAACTGTGTTGACGGTCGTCATCGATGACCGTTCAGTGTTATCCTAAAATGAATACATATACTCACGTTTTAACTTTTAAACTATTGCATAGCTTCTGACGCACCCCTTGAGCGTAGAGAACGAATCCAGAAATTTCGTAACGAAAATAACCCACACCGACCTGCACAGCACTGATATTTTTTAGTATTGCCATCTATCGATGAATAGCAGAGTTTTAATGACTTTTTGATCACGTTTGTCTCTTTAGTTTAACAACTCGCCTCCAGATGGCATTGGTTCACGTATCGGCGTTACTGCGCATGAGTAATCCTCTCTTCGCCCCGCAATCTGGTGACATGCCTGCTTTTGCAATAGCTTCACTGCGGCAGTGTCCGAGTGCTACACGTCTTTTTTTGCAGAAAGAACCACTGTATCTTTCTGACTTAAAAGTAATAATGACGACGTAATTTTACTTGAGTTAAAAGTTAACTCAGAGTTGAATATTTAACCCAGAAACATCCAAGTAGGCCAAGCAACTCAAATATTTGTCTAAAACTTTATACTTAACTAAAAAGTATTACAATAGGGTCCGATATCTGCGCAAGGAGCTTTACATTTCAAATTAAAAAAAAATAGACAATTACGCAGTGCATTATTATTAGTAGATACGATTCTAAACAATATTCGTTTATTTTATGTGAATGGCAGTAGTTGTCGTTCCGAGTAAATCTCAATTATGAAGTTCGTTGGAATAATCTAGAAACTGTCCGTTGCTAACTAGTTGGTAAAGTTTGAGCGCAGCTCGGCCTCACCTTTTGCTCGTCTATTATCACAGAATTTGATATTACCACTTTAAGTTAGTGTTTTTTTTGTCCTATCTATAGCCATGACTCACATTCGAATCGAGTTCGAAATAGGATTTACGCTGGATTTTATTATCACAGAATTTGATATTAACACTTTGCGTTAGTATTTTTTGTTCTATCTATAGTCATAAGTCACATTTTAGAGTTTTTTGAGGAAATGGAGTACTGTTTTTAAGATGGAAATGTTTTAAGTATGATTTTATTTTATGATTGAAACAATTTAATTTAATACAAAATAGTCGCTTAAAGATATTGAAAGACTATGGTAACGTCTAAAATGTCTGTTTTGAAGATATAAAATTTGTAAGTTTAAAATTGGCTTATTCGTTTTAACCATTACAGTAAAAATAAACATATAAGTTAGGACCATTTATACGAGTAAATAACGAGAAAATCATATGAACTAAGTGAAGCATAGTGCCAAGATTTAATATTTTGTGTGCTGTATTACCATTAAGGTTTCCACACATCAACAAGTAATACTAAAAGTTAAAAAAACACAGGAATGATGTTCATGTCAATTTTATTTTTCTTAATTTCCCTGGGTTTAGTCAGGGTCAAATAAATATAATACCTACACTAGCTGCCTACCTGCTAGCGAACTTCTGAGGCCTAAAGTAAAGGTAATTACTAACAAGACCACCGGTGGTAGAGTGATGTCCAGCAACTCTCCTGGGTAGAGGTCCACCGCCTTACCTATTCCTGCTGCCATAGTGACTCTTGTCATGTTTCGGTTCGGAGGGTAGGGTGGCCGGTAGACTTATACAACTAGCCTAACATCCGGTCAAAGAACAGAGACGCATCTAACATCTATCGTGTCTAATGGCCATGGTTGTCTCTTACCATCAAGAGAGCAGCGTGCTAGTACGCTGACTTTAAATATAAGAAAAAAAAGGAAAGAATTAACTGAAGAGACTTTGAAACATTGTTTCAAATTAACCAAAAACATTACACCAGGAAAGGTATTGTTGCGCATTTATTTATTCAAAACTAACATTCTGAAGATTTCTTTCCAGGAAGCACTGGATGTAGCCTCAGGTCTCTGCAACCAAGCACTTGTCAGAAATTTGCTCCCAGCTCTCGAGACTGAATCCAATTACAACAGCATGCATAAACATCCTTATTTTGAGCGAATCAGGAATTGCAGGTACTGTTTCAAAACATCTCGTTAACACAGTTAGGTGCTTACAAAAATGGTAAAACATTAAAGGTGTTTTGCATTTTTTGTTATGGGTGAAAAATGTTAAACTAGCGTCAGGGCACGTGACTTGATCGAGAATTTGTGAGCCGAACGGTAACAGTGCGTTACCAACCTATGGCTGCGATGTTAGTCCTCGAACAAAAGTAAGTTTAACGGGTACTATATCCTCCAAACCAGAATACGTCCACGGAATAGGTAAGGCAGTGGTAGCAATCAGAGCGAGTTGCTGCGAAACTTCACCACTTTGTCAGATGTCACGTGGTGAGTGATGGTAAGTCTATGCTCGCCTTTTTGATGACAGATGTTCTATTCTGCGAAGGAGCTCGGACTAACACGGGGACACCACTGTATGTTATCGCCTCAATTCATTCATATGATTTTCGTTTCGCCGGCCGGTAAATCTTCAAGATCTTTTCAAGGAAAAAAAAAACAAGTAAACGAACATTGTGTTTTACTCCTGAAAGTATGTTCACACCTATATTCACACAGTGATAGGTAGAGGCAACGTAATTTTTATTAGAAAACTAAAAATACTCATTTTCTATTTCTTTTGTTGTCCCGGGATCGAAACCGGGATTTCAAAAAGCCATTTCCGACGTCGGACCGCTAGACCAAAGAGGCTATCTATCAATATTTTTTGTTCAGATAATTAAAGCCATTCGTGCTAAATTATTTCCTAACCACTCGAAAATATCAAAAATAAACAACATTAATAATATATCAGTCACAAATGAAAACTCTTGGCACTCCAGAAGTGCAACCTGTTGAATTTATTTATATGTAAAAAGGTCTAACAAGAAAACGACTCTTCTGGTGGGGAGAAAGAACCACGGCCTAGATGCTATGTTATAAGCCCTCAAGCACCACAACCTCATTTGACTTTTAGAGTCCTTAAAGACTTGGTTTTTCATACACTTTCATTCATGACACTATCATTGTGGCGCCAGGATTAGCCGGTAGAGCTGGTGAATCTCTACTGCAAGATGCGGCACAGTACTCTAATACCGGTTTTCTTGTTGATATCGACCCATTCAACATAATATGCTCATACCTATGCAACAAGGTAAAGAAGAACATGATTTACTCTTCACAGGGGACCCGGACCATTACTCGGAAAGACTTTTCATTTTAAATCCCGGTAAAATATAGTTTTAGTCGGGATCACAATAACCCATACTCCATATATAGACAGTAGAACACTGGTAGTAGTGTTATGCAACTTGCCCTTGTAGATGCCCTGTTTACCTATTTCTGTCACTATAATCATCGTGTTTGGTAGTGTCGTCTCTGGGTCTGGAGGACTGAAGAAGGAAGTAGGTGGTAATAGAATAGCGACGAACCTGTATCACCTGCGTGTGTGCAGGTCACGATTGTCTCTTACCGTCAGGAGAGTCATGTCATAGTTTGTTGTCTTATTCCAATAAAAAAATCTAGATCATATCACAATACGTTGTTTCATTTTATTAGACTACTACGTTATGAAAAGCTAAGTCCTTAAGGGCTCTCAAAGGTAAAGGAGCTTGTAGTGCTTGGGGCTTTAGAGGCCACCGAGCCCCTACGGCAGCCGAGCAGCTTTATTAAATCCGTTTTTGTTGTAAATATGATTTACAATGTTTTGATATTTTTTTATTATGTTAGTTTTTGTTATTATGTTAATTAGTTGGTATGAAATTGATTTTCCGGTTTATTTTCTACAATAGTTTCGCAAAAGTGACGACATAATATTTTTTCAGGATATAGAAGCTAGAGAGTGCCATAAGGGCTATTTTTATATTGATATCTATAAGGGCTAATTATATTAAAACTAGCGTTTTCGCGGGCAATACATAAGCAACAACATTTTATTTGAATTTAATATACTCGAAAAACAAACTAATGAAGAACGTTTCTGGTTTTGGTTGTGTTTGTTAAATGAATTCTGGTACGTTTTTACGTATTTCTTTAATTTCACTGACATCCATAACACAAGTATACAATATACTTACTTTGGTTTTAGATTAGTGTAATTTGTTAGGAGTTAGTTACATTTATTTATACTGCAAACTGGAAACTACGTAAACCGTCAAGCTAAAATTTTCAACTCCAACCACGTAGCTTTACTTCAAACGAGCCAGCACGTAAGGTACGCAGTAGAGCCACAACTACAAGTCCGTGTTTGTAATGCTAATAGCCGACTATAAATTAGGTCTTGAATGCCGAATGGGACAAAAGCTATTGTAGTTGAGCTATTTGTTTAGTTTAAAACATTTTTTTACCCACAAATAAATAAATGATCGTGCTATGTGTGTTAGACAACCATGCTATTGCATAGAAATACTTAAATAGATACCAGCATAAATTTAATTTAAAAAATACATTAAATTAGTTAACAAAAAATAAATTAAAAACAAAGTCATACATGTAGTTTTTGAAAATGTGGTACATATAGATGAAGTGACACATGGTCATCATGAATCTATACATTTTTTTTTCATTCGCCAACGAAAGTTTAAAAAGTCATTAAAATTGTAACACTCATAAAATTTAGTTTTGAAATCGGTTAAAATGTACCTTTAAATACAATAAAATGTATTTTGTATGGTCGTCATCATTTATAACCCTTGAAATCCTGTAAATTTTAAATATGATCATCATTTGCAATTAAGTTACAAAGCTGTTAACTCCACACGTACACCCTAATCCTTTTGATAAATTGCGTTTGGACGACGTATGAGTAATTCCAATGAAAAACAGTTTGCTCACGAGTTTTACGTTTTAATTATTTTTCCTGTAGCGACCCGCTTCAGAATTTTCATTGCCCAATTTTTTGCACCATCGCTGCGCTCAATTTCCATAGCTAGATTCAGTGTGAGTACGCCTAAAACATACTAAATTATGTCATCTACACAACTTTTGTAAAACAGTTGTACTTTACGGGTTGGACTGCGATCACTTAATATGTACGCGATGAAACATAATTTAAATACACATACGTACCTACATATCCTTGTTATAAGCCGATGGTGTCGTAGACAGAGAGTTTTGAGTACTAAGTTTTATAGTACCAACATACCTGCCTTTTTGCAGACTTTTAACACCGCTGTCGAATAATGTAAATGATTCATATTCGCAATAATGATTTAGGTTACTTCTCTAATATCTTATAAATTAAATAAGTTGTTTTAGTTTTAATATGTTTATCTTTCTAACAGTAAAAATATAGTGTACTAGTTCCTTTTACCGGATCCTCTAAACGTATTGTCCGCGTTCCGATCTTGTGATCGATTTTATTGTTTTTATATACGCTATTTTTGAAAAATAAGCGATTTTCTATTCTTATCTTTTCAAAGTTTATTTGTTACGAATCTCTTCTGATTATGATGTTTACGCCTTTTTTTCTGATTTTAAATATTATTTACATTTTATGGTGTTGCTACAAATTGTGATCTTTAATATTAAATTTGTAGTTAAATCGTACAATTTCAGTTAGAAGATATGAGCATTTTCATTAATAGCTTAAAACTGAACACTTTGCAAATGTATTTTTAATGTTGTAAGTGTAATCATCAATAAAGTACTTAAATCAAATGTAAAATATTTATTGTCGCTGATACCAATATCTCTACGAGTATGGCTGTCTAATCATTTTACTGTTCTATTATTAATAAACTATATCTGCAAAAATGACACCCACTTAGTTTCTTTTAACGGAGCACCAAAAACATTTTCCTTATTTCGACGATGTAGTAGATTTTTTATTCCTGCCGCCATAACGTCATGACGTGTTCCGGTTCGGAGGGTAAGGTAGCCGGTAAACTTACTTTTGCTCGAGGCCTAACATCCTGACCTCAGGTTGCCAACGCACCATTACCATCTTTGGTTTCTCTAGGCGGCGTGAATTTCTTACCATCAGGAAATCCGTCTGCTTGATTGCCTTCCTGCATAAAAAAAAATAACTACCTCTATGTACAGAATACGTTGATATCGCCAAAATATGCGCTAGTACTGTATTCTTGTTATTGGATTTCTCATTCTAGTTATAATTTGTGATCGCAGCCCCCAAACGAAACATGTCCCCAGGCGAAAGTAAGTTTTAATCTCAAATTTTAATTTTACAGATTGTCCCATTTGATATCTATTTCAAGAGATTAAATAACCTTTATGTTGGCATATTTCGTTAAAAATTCTGTGCACTTTTAACATAAACCCTTCAGATTGTTTAATTGTAAATACATTTTAAAAATTTAAATGTTAAAGAATAACCCCGTTTAAGAATACTCTTGGTATTTTAATTTAAGCATCTTTTATGAGATAAAAGTTGTGTAAGACTTTAATTGTGTAGTGCCGCAGTGTGTAGGTTTGCGGCTGCAACGGATTGTTGTGCTTTTATACGAGGCGTATTTAAGCAAAAACTCATTCGGAACTCTACGACGAGTCTCTAAATTACAGTTATAAATCATGAAGAACACGTGATGGGATGAATATTTTTCTGTTTTCAACGTGATAATGTTGTTTTTCTCGGGTGTTCATATTTAGTCAGCGCTCGATAAATATTGAAATAAGTATCGTCCGTTTGGTGTCAATCTCCTTTGACTAATAACCCAATAGTCTACATCGTCGTCTACATAGTCGTTGAGTAACTCGTCTCCTTTTAGTTTCCACTAGCTTCCGCCCGCGACTCCGTCCGCGCGGATGTCGGTCTTCGCGTGACAAAACTGAAATTTAAGATTTTTTTTCTTCTTTTTTTTCCAGGATAAAAAGTATCCCATTTTATGCCCAGGATAATAAGGTATAATTATACAAAGTTTCATCGAAATTGAACCGTCAGTTTTCACGTGATGCCTGAACATACAGACAGACAGACAAATTTTTTTAATCACATATTTGGGTTTGGTATTGATCCAGTAACACTTGCTATTTATTTTTTCAGTATTTTCAATGTACAGAATTGACCCTTATACAGATTTATTATCTGTATAGATAATTATCTATACAGATTTATTATCTGTATAGATAATTATCATCAACATCAACCATCTTTAATATTAATTTTGTAAAACCAATTTTAAAGAAAAAGTATCGAATTAGATTTCCTTTTGTTGTACCGGGTCCGCTGAGCAGAGTAGACCATCTGCTCTCTGCCAGCCAACTCGTAAGAGGCGAGCACTGGCAGAAGTATGGGAAAAATCATCACTAACAAGACAACTGGTGGTTGAGCGTTGTGACTTTTGATGCAACTATCCCTCATGGGATACACCGACTTACTTATTTCTACCACCATAACGACTATCATCTTCCGGCATGGAGGGTAGGGTAGTTGGTAGACTTAAACAATATGCCTGTCATCCCGACTACAGGACAGTGACGCATCTGTAACAGTAATGGTATCTTTAGCCCACGGTTATCTTTGAAGATCAGAAGAGTCTTGTGCTGGTTCGCTGATATCTCTCAGAAAAAAATAGATTAAGTGTAGGTATGTTAATTTTATAAAACTCTTGTACAGTTGTACTCACTCATTCGTAAATGAATTAAAAATATTCCAGAGCAGAGCATAGTGGCGAATTTTTTTGCAAAATCGTTTAAATGGTATTCTTTTTAAACGTCCGGGATTATAAGAGTGTATGACATGAAATGTTTTTTTGCAGTAAACTATTTGTAACATTATTCAAAAAGGGTCCTTATTGGGCGGAATAATGACCGCGTTCCAATCTGATGGTATGTTTGTATTGAATAGGCTCCAAAACTACTTAACAGATTTAAAAAAATCTTTTACTATTAGAAGCCAACATTATCCCTGATGAACATGGACTATACTTAAAGCGAGAGAAAAAAACAGAGATCACTTCTAAAACGTCAATAATGTAACACAAGGTATAAACGTTAGCTTTAAAATGTTTTACATCGCATGCGCTGCAGAAACTATTCATTATAGAAATTAAATGTGTTCTACAGTATTAAAGAACGTACCTATTAATATTTACAACAAAAATGTGCGACACCATATATCTAACTATTATAGTTACGGAAATTTAATAACTTTTGTATATTTCAAAAGGTAATGTTACCATACCTTCATATTAATTCTTATCCAAATAAATCATTTCATATTAAAGACTTTTTCAATGCCTTTAGATTACTTTTGAATTATTCAAATCGATCCTCCTTTCAAGAGATATTATAAATTAAAAATTTCGTTCTAAACAAAATACCTACCTCTATCTACGCTAGAAAACTATCAGACGCGAACGTAGCGTCATCATCGCTTGAGTTTATATAATGCTTTGCTTTTAAGAGGCTCCCAACCTTCTGTAGTGATTTGAATAATTCTTACTCTATTAAAAGCCCGTATTATCCCTGATAAACATAGGATACTTTTAACCGCAGTAAAAAGCTTGAATACTACAGGTGTAGGGGAGAATTACCCGTCCGTGCTAAGATAGGTGACGCTGCTGTCAGCATGGCAACTACTAGAATCCAATCAGGATTGAATTGCTGTATGTGTGTTTCCACGGTTCCATAGACAAATATTATGCATATCTTATAAATTTTTCTTTACATGTAAAAAAAAATCGCCGTAATCTATGTATTGTACGAACATATTCAGAACGTTTGCTCCAATTGTATTATTTTTTATCTGGTTAGATACAATAAGTAAGTATTAGTATAGAGGAAAGATATATTGATTGTTATTTTGTTTCAATTAAACAGTATTGAAAATTATTTTACCATTGGAAAACAGCATTGTCCTTGATGAACATAGGCTAATTTTTGTAGCGGGACAAATAAAGTACACTATAATGTTATAGAGGAAATATTCGATTGTTTATGTGTTTGTTTGTATTTATTAGACTCCAAATTTAATGGACCGATTTGAAAAAATCTTTTACCCTTGGAAGTAGACACTATCGCTGTTGAACATAGGTTACGTTATTTTGATGAAAAATTAGCGTTATTCGGGTTCGTTAAATTTATAAAGGCGCGTCACAAGAACCCGTTAAAACATTTTTTTTTATTTATTTATGTTTGTATGTTTGTATTATTTTACGAAAAATGTTTACGAAAAATGTTTACGAAAAAAAATATTTTTAAAGCAAACATACATGTTTTGTGTAGGTGTCGACGCTGGAGGTGGAGTCGGGGGTCCGAGCTCGGGGACATCATCAGCAGCTCCGGGTCGGGGGACTGCTCCGGCAGTGGGGACGGTCAGTACTGACATGGTGTGAGGGTGGAAGCTATTAGAGAACCCCTGCGAAACATCCAAATAGATTTTATCTATGAAACCCCACAGCAATCTGTATTTTAAAAAATCCTAGCCTGCTTAATGTTTTCCGTCAAATCTTCTCAGGCCGAGAATCCGATCCTGTAGTAGATATATCAATATTAGGAACACGATAGTGACAAACAATGATATTATGATAGCTATTCAAGCAGACCTGGACCAACCCGGGAATATTATATGTAGGTACATTAATTAGCACTAAGATAATTTAGTTGCAGTAAAACTAGAAAACCGTCTAACTTTACAACTTTTACGATTTTGTATATTTCCCTATTTTCCTGGTACTCCATCATCAGAAACAGATTTGTTGGTGTTAGGTCCACCTCGTATATGTATGTTTGTATTATTTATTTTATTTTATTTTTTTTGAATAACCAGCGGCAGATGCGGTTGTTACATCTTGACGACATCAAAAACCTGACCTTAAGTGTAAAACTAAATATAGATGTATAGCTGTTCAATGAAGTAAATAGTGTAGTTTCCAAAGCTAAAAGAGGCCTCTTGAATTTTTTAGATTTTATATTTTCTCCTTCCCCGTAATGAGATCGACCCACTTCTATCTTAAATACATTTTCAATTAAATCAGATTCAATCGTGTGAGCGGAAGCGTTTCCCCGCTTTTACGATCTTAATGGTCAGTTCAAGGAAACTTAATTGCACGTCTTTCGGTTCGCCCGAGCTTCCTAAAAATATTCGGAACAAACGTCTTTTTTGACTTGTGTAGGTTCCGAGCTTAATATCCGTGTCGGACAGCAAAAACAATAGAAAATGAGTATTTTTAATTTTCTATCAAAAATACTCGTTAAGTTCCCGGGATTGGATATGTGAGCGGTTGGCGATAGGCTTGCCACCTATGACATTGTGGATTTGGCTAGTCGTGGGTCCTCTGGTTGTGCCTCTGCCTACCACTTCGAAGATATGGACGTGAAAACACTTTTTTTATTCGAAACAAAAAGAATTAGGCTCACGTGGTTTATATTGCAGTCGAAATAGGGTAAAGCTTAGCTACACTTACTCCGAGATGGTGTCAGAAAGTCTGCCACGGGCTGTCATTTGCCAGTAGCTATCGACTACACAAGTCACCTATTATTATTATCAACAATAATGAAAACGCAATAAAGAACCTTAGACTTAGCACGACTTTGTCTAGATTTCATTACTTTTTAGAGAAAAACAAGCAGTTCTATCGAGACATGGCTAGTTTCTTAAAGAATGTTTTTGGTGGGATTGTAATTTCAAATTGCAATACTCTTAACATTTGTGTGTCTAAAATGTTGCACTTAGTTGCACATTCCTCTAACTCCAAGACCTATATTTTAACCAGTGCTCGTCCTGTTACGAGCTCCCTAGCAGAGAAGCCGATAGTTTTAATTCTACTCAGCGTACTCGCACCAACTTGAAAAACTAACTTAACATAATATGTCCATAATGTATAGATATAACTAACGATATTTATTCATTTTTTTATGATATTGGAAGGCAAACAAGCAGACGGATTTCCTGATGGTAAGAAATTTCCGCCGCCTAGAGACACCAAAGATGGCGATGGTGCGTTTCCAACCTGAGGCCGGGATGTTAGGCCTGGAGCAAAAGTGAGCCATTTAATTAGAACAAAGCAAAACATATTTTAAGAAGGCTACGTATCAAATGTCTTCACATTTTTGCTTAAATGCTACAATAATGTTAAAATATTCTTTACGATATGATTTGAGGAAACATGTTCCATTACCTGTAAAAGGGAACAGTTTTTACTTGAAGGTGAAACATAAATATTAACATACATTTTTTGCTTTAGATAGATTTCTTAGTAACAATTCTAGAGTCTGTAGAAAGGTTGAAGCGTAAAATACATTTTGTAGAAAAAATACTAAGAACAATGCACATTCAGAATACCTACTTAGAACTAGACTTAGAATGTAGGTACTTCAAATCTGCTAAATACTTATTGCAATTAAAACGCCTAGACTCTAGTATGACGATATTTTTCTAGTACGCTCGAAAACTTTAAGATAAGACAGAATGTTTTTCTATTTATGCTCATATTTCTCGTACTCATATATTTTGATATCGTCTAATAGATTCCGTGTAAGCAGTCCCTTTTAATCCCAAGTTGGGAGATATAAATAATGTCCATTCGCCCACAGTATTGCGGCTGATGAACCCATCCGAAATCATAACTTTCTCCTTGTTTATAGAGGAGTTTTGATTGGAGAAATTTTGTTTGTATTCTTTCAGGCTGAGTTGCTTAACTAGTCCGCAAACATTTCTGACCTCAACTCAGTAGAAGCCGCTACAGGAAATGAAACAGAAACGATATTATGATTGTTGTTCATACAAGTGGAAAAATCATACCAAATATATTCAAGCAGTAAGAACGGAAATGTTGGTATTTTCCATTTATCTAAACTACTTAAATGTTTTCACAACATTTTCTTAAAAAACCAGCGTCGAAATTTTTCACAACACTTTCTTTGAAATGTTTGTTTGTCTATTTACTTTGCACTATATCCTAGGTTCGATTCCTAGATCAGTCAATAAAAAAAACTTTTCTTTTTCTAATAAAAACAATTATGACCTTAGATAAGTGCTCGTCGGCGATATATTTGACACTTATCACGTCGTGGGACTCAGTACCTTCGGCAAATCGTGGGTACCCTGGTTGTACCTCAGCCTACCTCTTCAGGAATAAATAAATAACCTTGGATAAATTACACAAACAGATCTAGCCCCAAAGTAAACATGATATGTGCTTGTGTTATAGGCAACCAAAACCCGGATATACAGACATCACACAAATGTCGGTCCCATCCGCAATCGAACCGGAGCCTCACTGTTAGACGTCGGAGTAGGGCGTGTACTCTAAACCCTCGCTTAACGAGGTGGTCAAATACAGTAGGTATGGTAAGGAATGTGTAAATATACTTTTTTTATAGAAAAAAAAGTATCTTTACGCCTATATCCCCGAAGAGGTAGGCAGAGGCACAACCAGGGCAACCACGACCGAAGACACTAAGTCCCACAATGTGAAAGGTGGCAAGCCTTTCGCCAACCGGGCACATATTCTATCCCGAGCAACATTTTTTTTATTAGAAAATTAAAAAAAAAACAATTTTCTTTTAGTTTCCCTACCCGGGACCTCATACAGTCAAGTCCAACAACTGAACCGTTAGACCACCGCATAAGTGTTGCCAATTCAATGATGTCTATGTCTACGTCAAAA
>NJDD01008492.1:0-13649 GCA_002245505.1 Calephelis nemesis
ACTTGCGATTCATCATCAACTACACGGGAGTCTCTCAACTACGAGAAATCCCAACGTATAAAACAAAGTCGCTTCCTCTGTCCCTATGTCCCTTTGTATGCTTAAATCATTAAAACTACGGCAACGGATTTTAATGCGGTTTTGTAATAGATAAAGTGATTGAAGAGAAAGGTATATATGTATATTTCATAACCGTGCGAAGCCGGGGCGAGCCGCTAGTTTTGGTATAAAGTAACAAACATATCGTGATTGTATATTATAACAACAGTAATTTATGCTGTACGTGCTGTAAGCAAGTTACTTTTTACCTTTTAGTTCACGAAAGTAGCATGGTGTCCGTAGAGTACCTACTTGTGTCCGAAGGTACATTACTAGCCTTATACCCATGCAATTGGTTAAAAACAATATGCAAACAAGTAAACAATATCTTTATAGTGATATAGATATGTACGAGTATTAGATACTAAAGATGTTATGGCGTGCTGCCAACCTGAGGCTGAAAAAACATCTCGATTAAGTAAGTTTACCATCTATACAAAGAGAAACATGACAATTATTAGCGTAAAAATAAAAATTGGCGGGAATATGTAATATTGAATAGGCACATATAGAGCTATTCAGATTTTCATACATTGATGGAAGGTCTGAAATCCATATTTCTGTATGTGTGTACGTAAGTAAGCGCAATGATCGCAGTAACGAAAGAAGACGTTATCCAATATATTATTGGGATCATGGATAGTGCGGGCGCCGGCCACCGTCGGCACCCCGCCAGTTACTAGAATAGTTCGCGTGCCGTACCTACTAGATGTACGATTTCTGTTGATCACTGCTGAACGAGCAAAAAATACACACTGATTTGCGATGCCTTATAAACGCTGATAATACTCTGAAAGATGTTCCATTCGATTAATATTCAAATGACATTTGATTAATACTGGATCAAATGACACTAAATACGTGGAAAAGCCACGGGAAACAGCTAGTTAATATTACAGACAGCTAAGTTTGAGAAAAATTTGCTAAATAGTAAAGTGCTGCGCAGCTCGCTTTAATTGGTACTACGGCCTCATCTGGTTGTACAACTATAGCGTCAGTGCTCGCCATTCTCCGGCGTTGTGGCGTGTGGCAGTTATCATTATCTCTTGTCGTGAGAAGAGCGATTTGTTTGTTCGCATCTTATAACAACAAAAAATTTAAACGTTTGGCTGTGAGTTTGTATTTCAGTCAAGTTTTAATACCAGAACCAATCAGAGCAAAGGGATTTGAAATTTTGTAGCTCGTTATGTGATTTTAATGAATGCATCACTAAAATTAAACCCGTCGTATTGATAAACATAGACTAAATTACTTCTGGCTTTAAATTGAGATTATAGTCTTACAGACGGTATCGTCAGCTTAAAACCGGACCGTAGAAGCTAACGTTCCGATTAGTAATTACACACAAAAATTACACACACATTCAAAATTTTCTTTTTCTTTGTTTTAATTTCATTGAGAAAATATTGCCTTGTGGCCGAAAAAATCAAATATCGTATGGAACCCCATTTTTTTCCAAAATAAAATATAGTTTATGATACTTGCGGATAATGTAGCTTTCGAACGGTAAAAGAATTTTTAAAATCGGTCTTTATATTTTGAGCCTATTCTTTACAAAGAAACAAACATAGTAATAATATACATACAATGGGCATTTGTGAAAAACTAAAATATGCTACCGGATCGGCACGCGGCAAAATCAAACATTAAGAAGATCCGGCAAAAGAAACTCATCGGGTTTTTTGTCTTGATTTAACAAATTAAGTAGTAATACATTGCATTTGTATGAAGAACAATAATTAATCCCAACTGGTCTTATCTGCTAAATATTTAGCAACGGTATAATAATTTTATTTTATATAAACCATAACCCTTTTTTATACTTCGTATACTAATTGTAAACTTGTTTTAAATATTTTCATTTGATATTTTTTTATAGAATCTCTTACATTTAATCGGGAAGTTTATTGTAAAAACTTATAAAAGATTGTAAAACATTAGCCCATAAAGGTTATTCCCTGTGGAGCTTACCTTTAGAAGAAGGGACACATGTACAGCCATATTATTTTTATTCCTTGTATTCGCACAATTTATATCATAATGCTTTTAAATAAACTTAAACTCCTGCTGATGTGTTGTTAAAGTTAAAAATTTTTTTTTATATAAGAGGAGGCAAACGAGCAAGTGGGTCACCTGATGGAAAGTGATCACCGCCGCCCACGGGCATCCGCAACACCAGGAGTATCACAAATGCGTTGCCGAAAACATACATACATTTCTTTCAGTTGTCTCTCTTTGAAACTTTTGGCCTAAGTTATAAATGGTCCATATTTTACCAGAGAAGAATTCAAAGAAGAAGAATTCTTATTCTTAATAACGTACTTATGGTAATATAATAAAATCAAAAAGCAGAAGGTACATACTAGATATTGTCACCATAATATTATTTGTTATTTTTCAGTCATCAATAATCTATCTCGGTTTAAAATCGCACTCATATCATATATTTCAGTAAGTTAAAAATTTTTTATATCCTCCCAGTCTCAGCGTAAATATTGACGAGACTTGTTTAGACCAATCTCCTATTCTGATTTTCATATTTTAAATTATTTTAAGATATCTATATCTTCTAAATAGATTATATAGTCCTCTTAAATAGTTCTTATTCAAAGTTTTTCCAAATCACTAATTGCACCTGGAAGTAAGTCGATAAAATCTACTAATTACTACTAATTGCTACGTAGGTACTCATTGTACAATAAGCTTGCATGAAGTATTTTTCTTTTCTTTCCTTTTATTTGAAAGAAGATATTATAAGCATTATGATACGGAAATAATTTCAAAATGATATGCTGGCAGAATGGATACCAATAACAGTTTTGCTACGTAACCTTCCATTGTTCTACGTAGAATGTAGGTATTCTACGATGTAGCGTAGCATCGTAGCTCAAGGTTCTACGACTTACGTTTTACTTGAAACTCAGTGTCATAATCCTTGTCTTGATTGTTTAATAATTCTGAATCCCGTGTACTCTGTGTTTGTACTGTTTTATAACTTTTTGCTTTTATACATTTTTTATTATAACATACTCTTGCCAAAAAATAAGTTTCGCAAATAATATTAATAATAATAAATCATCTTTATTTTACATAAACCTACAAGAGGCACTTGTGACGGGTCTATAATAATAAATCTACCAGCGGATCGGAACGCGGCTGATATTATTATGACATTGTTAATTATAATTATAATATATAATATTTAATGACATTGTTAATTTCGATCAAAACATGTAAAAGGGCGTACCCTTGTCTTATTTCAGTTTGGTAGTAGCACAGATAACCTTATTTACGTATGTATTAACGTATTATCAATGAAAATTATTAAGTAACGTAATATTGAAAAAAAATCTACGCTCCTTCAGACCCATATCCCCGAAGAGTTGGGTAAAAACACAACCACCAACTAACAAACAAACCCACGACTAGCCGAAAGCACTAAGTCCCACAGCTGTCACAGGTTGCAAGCCTATCGCCATCCGGGCACATTTACAATCCCGAGCAACATCTTTTTATTAGAAAATTGGGAAATCCAATTGTTGCCGGGATTTGAACCCAGGACCTCATGCAGTGAAGTCCAACAACTGAACCGCTAGACTACAGAGGCGATATTTATTATATATCTATTGATTGAATACCCAAAAGTGTCGAAAAACTGTTTTGGCTAACGTATAAGAAAAGGCACGAGTTAAGTGTGCTTGACGAAGCTAATATAGTTAGGGGGCCACCTCTACCAATAGTAGCTTCGTCCGTTCTACTCGTCGTGGTAGCGCTGAACTAAACATATGTAAAATAGTATGTAAACTAGTTCCTAGGTTAATTATTATATAAGAAGATAACTATGTAGTTAGACTGTTTGTTGTAATAAAATTAATTTTTATAATTAATTGCTGGTCGCAAGTAGTACGCAAGTAGTTTTTGCTTACCTAATAAACCTAGGAGTGCAGTAGTGTCAATCAGATTTTGTCTAATTTGTAAAAATTCCCGCCGCCTTGAGATACTAAAGGTGGTAATGGTGCGTTGCCAACCAGAGGGATGTTAGGCCTTAAACAAAAGTAAGTTTACCGGCTACCTTACCCTCCGAACCGGAACACGTCATGACGATATGGCGGCAGGAAAAGGTAAGGCGGTGGTACCAATCCGGGTGAATCGCTGCGAATATCTACCACCTAGTCAGATGTCACGGTGTTGGTGACGGAAAGCCTATGCTCGCCTTTTACGAGCTGCCTGGCACAGGAAGGCAGATGGTCTATTCTACAAAGGAGCCCGGACCAACACGGGGAAATTCCTGAACTAACACTAGATGATGTTTACAAATACAATATTTCAATATTTTGCTATGAGTTTGTTATGACGTACTTCAAATGTGCAATATATCTCTAACACGTTGACAGCTCGAGCCAATTTGAGATATCCGTACACCTTTTACTTGTACGTTGTGCAACTGGTCATTTGTTTACTCGAAACTTGTGGACTATTGCCAAATTAGATTAACCTTACTAAACTGCGGTGTTACCACGTTGTTGTAACAGATATTTAATACTTACAAACGGTTTGTTGACTGAACAAGTTTTATGTCTACCTCGACCCTGCTCGAAATATTTGTTTAAAGTAAAGTAAAGTGTCTTCACGCCCATATCCCCGAAGAGGTAGACAGAGGCACAACCAGGGCACCCACGACTAGCCGAAGATACTAGGTCCCACAATGTGATAGGTGGTAAGCCTTTCGCCAACCGGGCACGTATCCAATCCCGAGCAACGTTTTTTTTATTAGAAAATAGGAAAAACCCATTTTTTCTTTTTTTGTTGCCCGACCCAGAAATCAAACCCGGAACCTCATGCAGTCAAGTCCGACCAGTGAACCGCTAGACTACAGAGGCGATTTTTGCGATTTAGAGGCGATAGAATATTTTTTTAATTTTTTTTATTAGAAATAACAGCTCGGTATCAATCTTAATTCAACATCAATTACAATATAATTTATATTTGTTAGAAAGTTATATCGAATATAGTGATTAAATTTAACTCTTTCTACCGTAAACTGTCGTTTTCAAATGATTTCCTCAACAACATAGCTTTCTTTAATAATATTTTCTTCTAAGTGCAAATCTTTATCAATATATAAATAACTAAAATAAAATGAAATAAAAAGTCTATAATATCGTGCAAATTACAAAATTACAGTGACTCTTAAGGGAAACGAAATTGTTGCTAGTCTTTGTGTATTTTTTATTACTTACAATGATTGTCTAATTCTAGCTAGTGCGTTGTATTTTTAATAAGTTGTCATTTTAAAGTGCATGAACCCCCAGCGGGGTAAAGTCCTCTTCTACAGCTAAACACAATCCAACATATTGCTGTCACTGCGCGACTCGGTTTGACTGAGGGCAAGGTTTTCCTTTGATGTCATTATCCCAGCGTCTTAACGGTGTCGGCATGTTGAACTGTTGATAAACCTCGGAGTAATCGGAGTGGAGGAAAATAATATATAAAGAGACTAGCTGCCCGTTCCGGCTTCGCTCGGATGGTAATTTTTTTACCATAAAGCTATCCTATCTCTCAAGTTAGATCGAACTGCACATGGTGTGCGAATTTTATTATAATCGGTTAAGTGGTTTAGGAGTCCATTGAGGACAAACATTGTAACACGAGATTTATATATATTAAGATATATATTAAGATTAAAGACTACATAGTAAATTCATAGGCCTGTAATTGGCAATATCTTATTTATTTACTTTTTTATAAGAAGATACTATACTATACTATATTCGATTCAAACCATTGCGCTGGTCTGGCTTGCACAAGAAAAATAGCTCAAACAGCTTTAATAGTACCTCTAGCTAACCATTTTTATGTTACAATAACAAGTGTAAGTCTTTCGTAAATCTGCTTGGTTCATTTTAGCAACGAGAATATCATCAGTGATATCTAAAAAACTCGGCATTCATTTAAAAGAGGCTACTACCAACCAAGACGCTGGTAGAGTCAGTAGTTAACCAGCTCGACCTGGGGGATACCATAAGCTCTAAATACAGTATTATTTCAATAATACTAATTGTCATCGGAGAAAGACAACCTTATGACGTACATTTTAAAGTTGGTTATAATGGCGCTCATTTAGCAATAGCTGTAAGCGTTCATGGTAGGCCCCCTGGAAAAAATGGCGTCGCCCTACCATCGAGCGCGTCACGTGGGTATCCGCGCGTGTGTGACGTGTGTATGGTGTACATGTACATATTTGACAACCTCCATAAAAATATATTGCAAACAAATATTCGTATATGAATGAGACATTAGAACATTCTTGAACGATCTACCCCTGCAGCCGTTAGACGACGGCATCTCCCATTAACGTCAGAGAAACTCCTACGCAGCTGGAGTTTGAATCATATGCTGAAATAAATAACTATGTCTTTAATGAAACTGCTCATAACAATGCAAACTGAAATGTTCCAATGTTCTCACCTTCATTTTGCAAATATTCTATCCGTTAAGTATATGAGGTACATACGTTTTTGTCAAAATTTTGTTTTATTTCTGGACATGCACGTAACTGACCTTTTCCTGCTGCCATAACGTCAGTGCTCCTCTTGGCAACGCTCCACAAGAGATTCTCCCTTCTGTATGGACTGACGACGTGTTAGAGGTTACAGAAATTCAGAGAATACAAAAAGCAGCGCGACATATCACGACTATTGAAATAATTGCAGCAGATATTTATAAGACGGTGGTACTGATCCGAGGTGAATAGTCACTGCAACCTTTCACTAAAAGTATCTTCTTTATGGCCATATCTCTGAAGAGGTAGGGAGGGGTACAACCACGGTACCCACGAGTAGCTAAAGTAGTAGTAGTAGTAGCTAAAGCACTCATTCAATGCCGGGTAACGTTGTATTTATTGACCGCCTCGTTAGTCGAGTGGCTAGCGTACACGCCTAAATACACCGACTAACCGCGAGGCTCGGGTTCGATTCCCGACGGGGGCAGGCATTTATGTGATGAACATTTAGATGTCTGCATTTCCGGGTCTGGGTGTTTATTAAATTTATTTTAGTATCTATTTAAGTATTTCTATGTATTAGTATCGTTGACTAACACCCATAACACAAGCATATAGTTTGCTTACTTTGGGGTTAGATTCAATTTGTGTAAGTTGTCCAGGGAAAAAAAACATTCACATAATGTTTATGACAATTTATTAGAAAATTGAGAAAACACATATTCTTCTTCTGGCTCTTCGTCTGACCGCTGATTTTTTGGAACCACATTAAATAAGACAAGTGATATATTGTTATGAATGCCTAGGAGAAACACATTCTCCTGTAGCTCCGTCTACAACCATCTTTTCGAGGAGAAACATCTTTTATATCGTCTCAACTTTAGTCCTTGTATTAATATCCCTCTCTACTCATTTAGTTTTTATCGACTTCCGAATGATATGGTTCTGAATCTAAACTGCATGTTTATTATTGTTACGCGATAACACTACCTGTTATGAAGTGATGACGATGGTAACTTTTTGTTTGTTGCCTAGAATTAGAATTAATTAGATTTTAGAAGTAGTCTAAATTCATGTTATTCAATTTTCAATTCATTTATTTGTAGAAGTAGGGTACAGTCATAGGTCTTAAAGATTACATTACAAAAGAACGACTAATCTTGGCCTAGTGGCGTACAAATATTATTTAGGAAAAAGTACGTAAATAAGAAATAAAATTTAAAATGCAGCAATTAGTTTCACTATCTTACGTATGTACGCAGACATTGTAGGTTCAATGCAGAACTAGTAATACTCCACCTAGCCTGCTTTATATTTATATTAATCACCCATTTAAATTAAATACAATTACATCTTGTCAAATTTCAATTTAATCTAAATTATATTGTTGTCGTAATCATTACTAATTTTATTCATATCAAAAAAAATAATTAAAAAATTAAAATGTGTTTATTGTATTTCATTTTTATGGGTTAAGGCAGTGGACACGGCTATCCTGTTGGTAACAGACAACCATGGTTTATTACAACATACATGTTATGTATTGCGTCGCTACTCACTGTCCTGTGACGTGTGTATTATGGCTAATGTGCAAGTTTACCGGCTACCCTCGATATAACATTAACATTATGGCAGCAGGTAAGGCGGTAGATACCTACCTTGGCAAATCGCTACACAGTACTGATAGCACCAGTGATTTTGTCGTTTTAACGACTCGTTAAATGACCCCGCCTCTTGCGAACTGCCAACCAATAATACCAGCTAAGAATTAGTTTGGTTTATTCCATACAGATTACAGAGGACCCGCTTCAACCCGAGGAATATGTCAAATTTTCTAAGAAACCAGTGAACATAAGTTGAGATATGAATGATTTTTTGCAGCTTGACTGCTTTTATTTATATTATTTCACTTAAAATTATTTATTGAAGTTATCACAATATTCCACCATCCAAATCCTCTAACCTTGAAACTTATTTTTTAAAGATCCAAGTGAGCTTCTGACGTGCGATTTTAAACCTTATAAATATTTGCTATCAAATCTTCGTATATAACAAATCTTCACAAAAGTAACAGAAAGAAACGTCATACAATCAAGAACAAAAAATATATGAAATCAATACAAGATTATATTATGTACATTCTGCTCTAAATTACATTAGCGATTGCGAACAACGCAGCTTGGTAGAAAGCATCCAGCGTCGTAGATACTGGAAAGTCTTTACAAGAAAGCTTCTACGGCCAGGGGTAGAGTTTTGAATAACTTATCGGGATTGATGCCAGCATTGATTTTATCAGATAGTTTTTGCTTAGTTCGGATCAAATTTGGTGTTCTGGAATATTTCAATTATGTAATTTAAGTATGTAATTATATTTCTAGTAGTCTGTGAAATGCGCGTATTTACTTCAAAAAAGCTTGTTAACCAGGCTTAATATTGTTTTCCTATTATGAACAAGTTATATACAGTATTTTGTCTTGTTTAGTTATGTTATAAGTAATCTAGGTATACGTTACTCTAACAAAAAATACTTAAAAAAATATGTAGTAATTTTTTTATAAAAATATGGACCAAGTCGTCATGAGATTGCCCTTTCCATATCAAAACTTTATTAACAAATATGTGTAGATGACACGAGTGAGTGAACTAGGATCCCTCAAGGTCCGGCGCCGACCTTGCAGCGGCGACCGTGGGCCGCTGATAACACGTCACCGGAGAAATGGTATTATCCTAAATGTATACGTAAGTGTTCTATGTTTAGAGGTGGTACGCTCTGGTCAGCCTACGAAACAGTCGCTTGGAAGCCGCGCTTGCGAACACCTCGCACGCTCCAGTGATACCGACCTTCGACCACTCGTCCGAGTGAAGTGTGTGACTGTGTTGTGTTGTACCGGATCCGCTGTGCCGGCTGCCCTCAGGTTAGACCTTCGAACCGGATGTTTTATTTATAGAAGTCGGTAAATGTTGATTTTCCCTTCATTCTGCACGGGTGTAACGTTTCAAGCAATACGTCTGGTTTATTTTGAGCTGAAGCGTAGGTGTCTGATGTGGTTGTCTGACGCCGCGCTACGCGATTTCGGTTTGCGGGAGGTTCAAGCTTTGAGCTTTTGATTGACCTTGACCTACTTCTCAAAGGATTCTGTTGTAACTTGGCAACAATGTCATGTGACATGCCTACAGTTGAAGTTGTATGGTTGTGTATGTACACTCTGCATCTAACTGTCGATCTGTTTTAGTCCAGATAAATGCTGCATAGTGTTTATTTGTCTCATATCTTACATATTTTTATGTAGTTGTTTAAAGTATGTCTGTGCCGTCGTCCTAATTTGATTTTTTTTAATTTAACTTATTTTGTAAGCTGTTCTAATTTCATAACCAACTAGATGAACAGACAGATGTTCTCCTACTCTATTAATTTCAATGTTTTGTTATATGAACCTTTTCTTGGAAATAACTAACAAAAAAATTGGTGGATCCGTTCACGCGTAATACGCCGAACAAGGGAAAAACTAATTAAAAATTAATCCCATTTCAATAGCCCAAAAGCTTTTATTCTTACAACTTTATGTATACCTACTGTTTAATAATATCCTTAAAAATTTTAACACTAGCAGTGTTCCTTCTTCTATTTTGTACCTATTAATGCCAGTATTTACTACATACCAGAAAAAAATAGGCACATTACGTTGCGGGCACCGTGGACCTATAGTCCATTAGTTGTGGAAACTGATGTCGTTCTCTTCTTTTACAAGCTAAGACACCGAAGTAGACCACGACTTTGCTATTGCACGATTTCCTTTCTAGTTGCCACTTGTGACGCTTCAATGTCCTCGCCGCTAATGTAAGCAAATATGTATCTGTGTCAAACATTAAAAGATAAATAAATCATGTTTGTGGAAATTATTTCAATGTCAGTTTTTCAAAAAATTATCGTTGTTATAAATAAAGTTATTTATATACATTTCAACAACAAACAAGATGCTTATTTTATATATATTTCAGCCTATTGATATTGTAGTCCACTGCTGAACGTAGGCCTTCTCCAGTGTGCATAAGATCCGATCTTCCATTTTCCTTATCCAGTCGCTACCAAATGCCCTCTTTGTATCGTTGGTCCACCTTACCGGAAGGTGCCCAACACTACGTTTGGCAAGTCGTGGCCTCCATTCAAGAACCCTTTTGGTCCACCCTGCATTAGTTCTGCGACAGATATGTCCAGTGCTGGATTACCCAATAGGCCAGACTAGGCCATGGCCTGGGAAACCCGACAATCAGGGCCCAAGAAAATTTGACAAGATTTTTTTTTTTTCGAAATAAAATTTTTGATTTGTGTGTTTTTTTTTTCTTTTTTTCAAATTAAAAAATGTATTCTTATTTATTTGTTATGTTCATTTTATTTTGTTGTTCGTTTCTTTGTATGATTGTTACTTTATACTAATTTTCGAATTTTAAATTGCGTGCTTAGATACCAAAAGAGTATATTATGATTTGAAAGAAAAATATTAGTTCGTTTGTTTTATTGTGTATAAAACTTTGATCAACAACACATCATATATCATATAATATGATGTGTTTGAAATTCTGAAATTGCTAAAATAACCGTCATTTTAACAATATTTTTGAAAAAGGGAGGGCTCTAAAGTCAAAATGGCCTAGGGCCACCTACGGGCTTAATCCGGCACTGGATATGTTATAATAAGATACATAACATCCAAATGAACCTGCAACGTAGCATACTGCAACATTCCTGTGGTAGTCTACCTTTAAGTGTTAGTACACAAACAGAAAATTACATTACTTCACCATAAATTAAATAAATATTGAATTTGTTAATGTAAACATTCTGCATCATCTGACCGGAGTTTGTATATTTATCATGTCAGACATTTGTTTTGCCACTGAAAAATTAAATAAATTTTGATAGAAATTATACATATTATCGCTTAGGTGTGCTATTTTGAAATAAAATAGTAAATGTCTCAATCACAACCCGAAGTTTTATGTAAATGTTTCGTATAATATTTGAAACAGTATTACGGGATATGGTCTGTGATAAACATTTCTATTATCTTCTAGCTTTAGTAACATCCGAGAACACATCATCAGCTTGGTGAAGGACAGTCTCTTTTTGACTTAAAAAAGAATGACTCCCACCGTTTGAGAACTTAAACATCAAATCTATGATTTAGAAACAGCGGTTTCATGTGATGGCGTTATGATAGAAGAATTAGAATGCTGTTAGAGTAGATATGGTCACTACTGAAACGTTTAATTTGAAGGTCTTACCCTCCGGGACTTTTTCTGGGCCCTTTGTAATTAATGTTGAAGAACCGGCAGAGCCCCGAGGATAGGATTCGTGCCTGCTGAAATGTTATGAGGGCTCAGGGCTGTCGGGTGTGCAAGAGGAGGTATGGTTCAAATGTTTTATCTCGGCAACATCGTAGATACTCGTCTGGCTATGGTTTAGATGATTTTCTGAGGTTTTGTCAATCTTAAGAAAGCTTTCTGATAGAGTTACAAGTGAGGAACTTCGGGACATTCTGCCACATTTTGGGACAGATAGATATGCGTTACTTGGTATACGTGCTGTGCAGTCTATGTAATTGTGTTTAATGTTAACATTGGCGTCAATGGGGACTGTCTATTATAGTCAGCACTCTTGTTTATCTCGTACTGGCAGTCCGTCTCAGTTTCGCTCTGATGGACAAACTTCTATGTTATACTTATTATATACATAAACGTTTCTTTTGAATTATATCTATATTATGTAAAAATCAATTGCTGTTCTTTAGTCTCGCTAAAACTCGAGAACAGCTGGACCGATTTGGCTCCTTTTGGTTTTGAATTATTTGTAGAAGTCCAGGGAAGGTTTAAAAGGTAAGAAATAAGGAAAAATTTAAAATTTTCCCATACAAACGGAGTGGGTGGAACGAAGTTCGCCGGGACAGCTAGTATCTATTAAAAAAAACATCAAAATCAGTTGTGTAGTTTTAAAGATCTCGGATCGTAGGGACAGAAGAGCGAGTTTGTTTCATAGTATGTAGTGATTTGGACAAATTTATATCTTTATATAAACAAAAATTAATCCTCATTTCGCGTGGTTATCACATCACCAATTTTGCTAATTCTTTTTTATTGTATTAGTTAGTCATTCAGGAGAAGGTTCTTATAAAAAACAGGAAAGATTGCAGGGATCTAATGCTTTAAATATCAAACGATACGTAGTTCGCTTATGTGGCTAGTAGTAAATAAATATTTATATATTTCTGGACAAATCGCACAAATTGATTTAATCACAAAGTATATATGCGACAAATTAGACACAAAAATACTTTAAAAAATTGGTACAAATTTTATAAAACACCCAGGCTCTGAAAACAAATATTTATGTACATCACGCAGATGCCTGCCCCAGTAGAAATCGAACCCGAGTCTCGCGGATGGTCGCAGTGTAGTTAGGCCAACGAGACGGTCAAATGCCTCCAAAGGCTAGGGTCAATGAATGTGGGAATGGGTATAGGTGACCAAGTGGTGTAACTGCCTACTTTATGTAAATGCTGCTGAACTTTTGGACTCTTCAACATCCGAACTGCAAACACTGTTATGACAGATTGTAAAGAAATAGATTTACATTTGAATGAAAACCAAAGTATCGGTGCTCGAAAAAGGCGTAGCCAGAACAAATGTTAGTATGTAAGTTTCAACAGATGACGTAGTGCTAGAACAACTGCATATTTTTTTATATCTTGATGGTGGTTTGAGCAGACATAGAAGGCACGTTGCAGGTGTAGAAATCAGAATATGTTTAAGGGAATAGTGCGAATGAAGTACTCGATAAGCTATTTCGAAATGAGGTCGGAGTCAGATTGCTAGACTCGCTTTGCACAATTTTGGGCTTAGTTCAATTTAACTTATGAAAACGAGTGTTGGGTGTATGAAATAAGCATAAATGTAGGATAAATGTGTTACGGAAAATCTCGCAGATAGCATTCGTAACAGTAGGATCAGATAGAAAGTGGGTTTGAGAGAAAGCGTGGATGTAAAAATCGAA
>NJDD01008492.1:13748-55619 GCA_002245505.1 Calephelis nemesis
TGTCAGAGTCTCTAAATCCGGAGTTTTTATATGAAAAGAATAATTAACGTGGAGGAAGCGAGATAGGTATGCAAGATTCGTAGCACTTGGCATTCGTATATTATGTACTGGATATGTGTATATCTTGTGTGTTGTGTATCTACCTCGTAATGAAGATTAATAACCTACTGAAATTAGGCAGTATCTATCCTTAAAAATCTGCTTGGGTTCGATATTTAATTAAGAAATGGAGTGCTTATTTTAATAATTCCTTCAAATGCTCTTAAACAATTTATACTTAACTTACGTTACACATCGTAAGTCATGTTAAACAAATTGTTCCAAATAAAATGTATTTTTTATTGTCAATATAAATTTTACCAACAACACATTACAAAATTAACATGTCTGATCTTATTCTGTGTCCTGTTTATGTTATTTAAAAAATATATTTTCACGCTCGTATTCCGAAAGAGCTAGGTCGAGATACAACCAAGGTTACTTAGCACCAGGAAGCCGAAGACACTAAGTCCCTGAATGATATAAGTGGCAAATCTAACGCTAACCCGGCATATGTCCCCGTGTTGGTCCGGGCTCCTTTTCCCGAGTTGGTTCGGGCTCCTTTGTAGAATAGACCATCTGCCTTCCTGTGCCAGGCAGCTCGTACAAGACGAGCATAGGCTTGCCGTCATTAACTAGGTGGTAGAGTTTCGCAGCGACTCACCCGGATTGGTACCACTGCCTTATCTATTCCTGCCGCCATAACGTCATGACGTTTTCCGGTTCAGAGGGTAAGCGGAGAGCTAACATTCCGGCCTCTGGTTGACAACGCACCATTACCAACTTTGGTGTCTCTAGGCGGCGTTAATTCTTACCATCAGCTTAAATGTTATAACTAATATTAATAATAAAAAACCTTCAGTTGCCTCTGTTTAACAGAAGTCCAGTTTGCGGGCGTTCACTATATGCAGTCCTGGTTCAGGCATCTTAATATGTGTTTTTTTTTTTAATTTTATTATAAAAATCACCCGGGTTAGTGCCCAGTTGGCGATAGATTCGCTAGCTATCTCAGTGTGCAACTAAATATCTTCATATAATCGTGGGTGTCCTGGTTGTATCTCTTCGAATGGCTCAAATAAGAGTCAAAATTAAAAACAGAGATCAAGATTTCAATATATTTTACAGAGCAATTGGATAAGCGACTTTTTCCTTTGGAATGTTTATCTGAATTCCATGCCAACACACACAGCCGATGGAAGCGCAATATGTCAAGGTGCTCTATTTATAGCTTGCCGAGATTTGACTCAAATGAGTTCGGGTTATCCACGCTCTGTCACGGAGCAACTAAAACAAATCGGACTATTTACATAATTATTATGTGACTAGCTTCCGCCCGCGACTCCGCCCGCGCGGATGTCGGTCTTCGCGTGATAAAACTGAAAAATTAAGATTTATTTTTTTTCCACTTATTTTTCCATGACAAAAAGTATCCCATTTTATGCCCAGGATAATAAGGTATAATTGTATCAAGTTTCATTGAAATCGAACCGTTAGTTTTCACGTGATGCCTGAACATACAGACAGAAAACATTTTTTTAATCACATGTTTGGGTTTGGTATCGATTCAGTAACACCCACTACTATTTATTATTTCAATATTTTCAGTGTACAGAATTGACCCTTCTACAGATTTGTTATATGTGTAGATTCAGCTATTTAATATTTTTGTAAAAGGCCTTAAGTTTAAACCTATGCTACAAAATCCTATTATGAACATCGACATAGTAAATAATGCACTCAATTCATATTTGTTAATCCCAGTTTGGCATGTGTCGCATATTATTACGACTATCATTCTGGATGAATATCCATATTGTTGAAATGAAAACTTCTTTAGCCTCGTTGCGCACTTTTTTGTTGAATGGGTAAAAACTTCTGAACTCGCGTCGAAAATTCGTAACGGCGCAGGGCGCTTGCGCGAATGTTCCTGTTGTCATGTTTGTGTACGATAGCACAATAAATGAATATTGTATTCTACCACATACATTATAGTACTTTCATGCTGATAATTATAGCAATTCGTGCATTTTCCTAACCATATTCCCAAACCATTCTAAAATATCAAAAATGCACAACGCTAATATTCCAGTTTTCACTTCTACCGGCACTCCCGGAGTGCAACCCGTCGTTATTTGGATTTGAAATGGTGATTCTGTATTTAGCAATCTGAATATCGATTTAGCCTTGAAAGTGATATTTAGAAGTCTAAGTACAATCAAAGACAATTCACTAATCTCTGGTACAATCTAAGTTGTTTAACGTCGTAACTTAACGGTGTTAAGGGTATATTTTTATGGATACAATATAGAGACAGTTAGGCGACTCCAGACTTATATAGGCTACATTTTATCGCGATAGCTGTGCTGGAAAGTTCAGTTTATTATTTCAAAACTAGATCTCTCTTTAGAGAGAACTCAATACTTAGAGAGCTATTGCTAAAAAAAGCAAAATCATGAAATACACCTCGCCTAACTTACCCAACTACCTACAGTCGATGCGTACTTCTGGCTATTAAAAATCCATATGATTCTTTGTCTTCTAAGTAAAAATACAAAAGTGCTTTAAATTAGACATCCAACAAAATGGCAGGGATATTACAATAAATCAAACTCACTTTCTTTGTGTACTAGCAACAAAAGGTTTCATAAACTCTTACACAATATTGATGCGCCGGCGCAGGAAACTGCTATAAATTTAATTCGGGCACTCAGCCAGAATGTATTGAACATAACATTTACATTGGTAAATGACGAAACACTTTCGCTTCAGTATCAATCAATTTTAACACTGTTTATATATTTTTTCTAATTATTTGTATTATTATAGCTTTTTATGGCTAGCGGCAAATCCAAAACTGTACACGGATAAACTTGATTTATTAACAACTGAACTTTTTCTTTATCTTTCATATCCCCTAAAATTTAGACTTTATGATTTCGAATTGTTTCGTTTTTTTTTGTTTCAATTCGACGAGTATAATTCATTTATCTTAGTCCATGGAAGCTATTAATAAAAGTAATGTTTTAGCTCTTGTCATCTTATTAAAGTATATGTAAATAATATACGTGGAGTAGTAAGCAATTCGAATATTCAGATATGCTAAAACTGTCGACAACAGGCACTAAGTTCGATTGAAATCTTATATCACGATATTACAGGTTGCTGGCTTAAACAGCTTTGTTTTATCCAAACCATTATTATAAGTGTGAAAGATTATCTCTGTCTGTTTATCTGTTACGCTTTCACAGCAAAACCGGTGGATCGATTTTAATGAAGTACAGTTAAAGACCCGAATTAAAACAAAGGCTATGTTTTTAAAAAAAGTAACTATAATGATGTATACCGAGGGACTATTATGAGGAATGAAAGTTAGTATGAGAATTTTCTGCGCCAAAGAAGACAGACTATAGCAGCACAGGAAACCAGCTACAAGTCAGGTGTTAGTTAACGTTATTATCTCAATAACGTTAACTAGTCTGTGGAAATATCGTTCGAAGATCAAAAGAAAATATCACAACCTATTTACATATTATGTTTCAGACATTAGCAGACAAACTCGGCGACGACAAGGGCCTACCAGAACACCTCAAACTTCCGATCCAGAGGATCAACGACTATCAACTTCTATTGAAAGTAAGTGATACGCCCGTACACCCAACGTACACACCTACAATAGAAAAGTTCTCACTCACTGACTCATTAATTATTTAATGTCCAAATTTTAATCTGATACCGGAAACTATATAAACATCGTCATCATTCTGCCATTAATAATGATTGTTCCTCGCATTTTAGATCACATTTTGGAAAAAGAGAGTCCGCTTTCAAAATTATTTCCACTTCGCTCGGTCATCAATATTCCAATAAGCAATCTCTGCTTCTTTGTCATCTTTGGTTCAAAGTTCTTGTCATGTAAAAGAACCTTCCAGCCTACGCTTTACGATTTAACCGGCATCTTAACTAAAACCTCCTCCTAAAATAAGGACAGCAGAGCCCAGGTACTTGAACGGATCTAATATTGACCCCTGGTAAATGTACATAAATACATGGTATAGTTACACACAATACGCCCAGTATTGGGTGTAGCACAGTTTCATCCAATCGATTTTTCTCTTTCTACAGACCCTTTAACATTTATTCAACACTGAAACATACTGTAATTTGTAGTAACTTGATAAAGATGCAAGACTGTTGAACAAATTAAACCTAAAATAACGTAAAACAGTGTTTACAGCATGCCTGTTACCCCAAAAATAGATCCTAATAACAATGGATCCAGTCTGACGCATTTGCGCAAACAATGAACTCGAACAAAACGTAGAAAACATTGTTAGTCCAGCAATTCAAGCGAAATGTTTTCAAAGTTACCTATAGTAGTACTATTTAAATTATGCGCTTTGGCTATATTCGCCAAGCTTCGGAAATCCGAATGTATTTTAAAGACATCTTGAGTTAAAATTCAGTTTTGTAGTCGCTTAAATTTAGATTAGATCAGCCAATATAAAAATAAAAGTATAAACTGTAAAAAGAGTAAAAAGTGCAAAGCCGACGCGCGTAATTTAAATAGTAGTACTATATATAATTGTCATATGTTATATATTCACAACAATTTCAATATAATATATGTTATACGTTTAATTTTATCATTGTCGAAACGATAAATTTTGTAAACCAGGATAAAGGAAAAACTACAATACCACCGGTCGAAAACGGAAGCTATTTTACTTATTTGATGTTAATAACTCATTTGCCAAATTATTATTTTTTAAATTTAAAACACACAATATATGAATAATTAACTATTCAAATCAAAATTTAAATTCTAACTGAATTAATTAATGGGTCACAAGATTAAAATAAAGTGATAAAATTAAAAAAAAAGATAAAAATATAAATATTTTTAATAAATTTATTTCAGGAATTGGTTAAATATTCCAAACGTCTCAACGACGACTGCACCGATCTTCAAAAGGCGCTCGAGCTCTTCCTCGGTGTACCGAATCGCGCGACCAACAACTTGTTCATCTCGAGTATCGAAGGATACCGCGGAAATATCTACAAGCTCGGCCGCTTGCTCACGCACGACTGGTTCACTGTCGACTGCGAAGGGAAAGTCAAAGACAGATATCTCTTCCTTTTCAAAGCCAGAATCTTGATCTGTAAAGTCAAGAGAGTTGCTGAGGATCGTTCTGTATTTGAACTGAAATTTATAGTCAAGGTAACTTATACTTTTTGAAGTGAAAACTTCTTTAGCGGCGTTGCGCACTTTTTTCGGAAGGGTAAAAACTTGTAAACTTGCGTCAGATCGTCAGAACGTAAGACGGCGCATTGCGCATGCACGAATAAGACGGCGCGAGATCTAAAATAAAACGTAGATTCGTTGCTGTTTTTGTATTGCTTAGATATTTCCGAAGAGTATAGGATGCGCAATGGATAATACGCCGCATTATACCTACCATTACATTCTCACAGATAGCAGATACCTATAATATCAACAGACATTCCTCTATTTGTTCTATCTAAAAAATAAGCTTTATTTGTAGACGAGCAATGTTCGATGTACCAACCAAATGTTCGATATAACAACGCTCCAAGCCGTCACGTGGTCTTATTTTAGCGATTTTTTGTCAAGCCGAATGTAGTTCCATAATATCAAAAATGCACAACGTTAATATTCAAGTTTTCACTTCTGCTGTGCAACTCCTGGAGAGCAACTCGTCTTTTTTCTCCTTTATGAACGCTCCTAGCGAATCTTAGACAATATTCTTAAGCTATTCAATTTGACGTAATATAATACTTTCCTGTGGGCGCATTATGCTCTAGTACTTAAACTATTATAAATTTCATTATTTTATTTTTAAATATACATTTTCTTCAGTATTTCACATTTGTTATTAAGCATAGTTTCTTTAACTATGTCGATCAGTCAGCTTTAAAAACAGACAGTCAAAAGCACACACACAGACAAGTCAAACTTATAAGAATCCTCATTTTGCGTCGACTGTTAATAAATAGCGAACATCATGTTAAATGCCTTATTTGACAAGTGCTCTTACTCAGATTGAAACAGGTGCTGTTGAACTAGATCCAGTTTTTACCTATGTTCGCGTGGACAAAGTCATTGGGTGTACTAGTAAATTAATAAGTCTTAAAATCTTCAGTCTTTTGACCACAATAGATGATATAAAATAATAACAAATACTCTAATAATACATTGGTGCTTTTAACGATGCGAACATTAAAATTTTTTAGAGGTCATGTTATGTTTAGTTATGTTCAGTAAAAAAATTGTACTTATATGTAACCTGCCATATTCAAATACCATGGAGTTTTCGACTTGCATATTGTATTAAATATAAACATGTTTAGAGAATTCACTGTAACGAACAAAAGTTCTATTCGTACTATAATGTACCTTGTCCAGGCTTCTCTATGGGCCTACGTGTCATAAAGCACCTAATACACGAAGACTGCGAAATATTTCTTTTGTCTGCATTTTTCAAAATTTTTTTTTAATGTTTATCTTTTTTAAATAATAAGTTTTTGAGGTCCTACTTTTAAAGAACATACTTAACTTTAATTTTAGCAAAACTGATGTGTATCGTATGATTTCAGCTTCCAGAGGTCGAAGTAAAAGATCATCCGGAATCGACAAAGTTTGAGCTTCATCAAAAATCCCCGCCTCTCGCTATCACCCTCAAGGCTCATAAGGAACAAGTTAAAGCTACCTGGCTGAAGGAGATTCGACAATACGCCAGTGACGTTGGTACGTTTGTAACTAATTGCCTTTTCTGATAATTATAGCGAAAAAGAGTAAGTTATTGACCCCTTTCATCGTATCACTATCCGTATTTAATTAGCGTAGTCACCAAAACAAAAATGCTATTGTACACGCCGGGTCCACAACGTGAATTCGCAATAAGGTTGCCCGATGCAACGATTAATAAGGTTATATCCCGTTTTCACAAGACTACGTCACCACGACCTACGAGACACAATGTATACACCGAATTTATAGCTTGTTGTCTGAATCACCGTAATGTCTGCCCGAAGCAGATTAATTATATCATAATATGCCGTATAAAACTCAATCACCCGATATGAAATGAGATTAAATTAGATTAATTTCCAAGTCCATTTTCAACGAGCTGTTACAGAATTACGTGGTGCAAACTGATCGCCATGACACATGACCAGATTATAGACCAATAGACAACAGAATGACATAGACAAAAAGGTTGTTCACAGATTAATCACCAGGCCTTTGACAATCAAACATTTTTTTTAAATTGTAGATATAATTAGTTATTTTAACTTAAAATCAAACAAATAAACTTACGTTTAACGGTTAGCTGATGCCTCTCCCTGTAGCAAAAACAACTTTGGTATACAGCAATGTCTTTATTGAGCTGCGTGTAAACATCTAGCTTAAAAATCTAGGAAGGGGAACATGCAATACGTAACATTTGTAAGCTAGATATACAATAATATTATCTATTGTAATAAATATTATTGTAATTTACAGTTGCTTTAGCTGAACACGCCGCTGATGACCTTCAAGTTCTTCCACCTGCGGAAGAAATATCACTTCCATTAGACGAAAAGCGTAAACGTGAATTATCAGAGGAAGCTGTAGAAGAAGGTAGAAAAGAGAAAAAATCGCGTGTAGAAGAAATCGAAGTTTCTGAAGTATTGCTGAAAGAAGAATCGTTGAATGCACTTAAAGCAAAAAGAAAGGCATCATTAGAAAGTGAAGTTGCAAGAAAAGTAGCAAAAGCTGAAGTAGTAGAAGTATCTTCAATCAGCGAGGCTCAAGAAACAGTCAATTCAGTCAGCATTGTTCAGGGTGAAGTGTCAGCTGATTTAGTAACTAAATCAACGGTCACACAAGCTTCTGAAACTCAAAAGGTATTGTCACAGTCACAAGCTACACAAAAAACAACAGCAAAATCGGAAACAACATCAAAAGAAACCACCAAAACATCAGAAACAAAATTAATTACAGAAACAGAAGCAAAAACAGTAACTACTGAAAAAGCTGCTACAGAAAACATATCAGTAGAATTGGCACACTCGGTATTGGAAGAAAGACAAACTTCACAAGTTTCTACCAATAACGTAAGCAGTACATCAGTTTCTGTAGCACAAAGTGAAGTAAGACAAGCGTCTTCAGAGCTTATACAACAGAAATCTGAAACAAAAACAGAAGATACATTAACATCTAAATCTGATGAAACTACATCTGCAAAATCTGAAACAACACTAAGTCAGCAGCAAACGACCGCTGAAGAAAGTGGTAACAAAAGTAGTGCCACAACTCATAATAGTGTTATAAAAGAAAAAGTTGTAGAAAGTCAAACGGTAGAGGATAAACAGTCAACTAACACCGAAACAGCAGAAAGTCAAAATTCAACCGAAGGGGAAAACGTTAACGAAGAGATGTCGAGATATAGCCGCAGTTCGCGGCTGTCTGGAGGTAATATTTTTTTGTTAATTTTGTTTCTGATTAGTTTGAATCTTTGTGGACTCAAATTGTGCTTAGGAACGTCCTAATTTTAAATCAGATTTTATTTACTCTTCTCGTTTGTTTTTTTTTAACTTTTGTTGGTTGTATTTAAACCATTTAACGATTAAACAAATATTTTGTGTAAATTAATTTGTCTATGCCAGGGCATGCGCCCGGAACTGAAGAATATTTGTTATTCGAGTACGGTCGTAGATGTTCATATGTATAGATGCGTAGTACGGGATGCTTGCGACGTACCCGTGACAGGCGGAGTAGTGGAAGGAATAAGGTAACAAGTTCATACGGGGAAAAAAAACTAAACACACTTCTACACTGTTTGTAAACCATAGTTTGTAGTTTTATTGCTTATTAGGTAGTAATTAAACAAAGTCGTTAAGTGTAGTTAGTAGGGTATTCTCAATTTCCAGAATACTCCAGTAGCAGCCGCAAAATGTCAAGTGGTGGTCGGTACGAATCCTCTTCGACCTATGACAGTAGTGGAATAACTTCATCCTACTCTCGCCGTGAAAGTGGAACTCGCATAGAAAGTGGAAAAATTGAAATTGGAGGTTCCATTGAAGGAACGGCTGCGTCACGATATGAATCGAAATATTCCTCATCTACAATCGAAGGTGGATCTAAATATGGAATTGAATCGTCTCTAGAATCTAATAGCAAATTAGACAGAATTGCTTCTAAATATGGGGTAGAAAGTAGCTCTGATGGTGTCGTTGAAGGTCGATCAAGCAAATACACCATTGAATCTAGTTACGATGGTAATGGAACTGAAACAACAAGCAAAATTGATAGCATCGCGTCGAAATATGGACGCAATTCAATCACTGGTAACTCGGTCACTGAAACTCGAGCAATAAATATCGAATCCGAGTCCAATGGTAGTGGTGTGGAAACAAGTAAAATTGACAGCATTGCCTCGAAATATGGTCGAAAGTCGATCACAGACAGTGCAAGATCTGAAATCACTTCGAGGAAATTGAATATTGAATTAGATGGGAACGCCTATGAAGAAACATCAAAAACAGTATCTAGTCTATCAAATAACGGAGCTTCCTCAACTGAATCTAAAACGGTTTTAATCAACGGTACATCCGAAAATGAGAAAAACCTTTCTAAATCTGAATCGTATGATGGAAAACCAGTTTTCACTAAGACTTTAGAAGGCCAAAATATCGAGCGTAAGTTATGTGTGATAGAAATATTTTATCGAGCCACTTTTGGGAGATTTTGAAATATATCTTATGTCTATTTGAATATACTTAAATCAAATTAAGTGGAAAGCCCGTTACTAAATGATATGTACTTTGATTACTTAAAAAATCTTGACTTTTGTTTACTACCAAAAGTGGCTTTTCAAAATATTCCTAATTTAGATTGACAACACTTACAATAGAAGTAGATACTGTAGTGCTTGTACATACGCTTTTAGTAAATAACAAACACGAACACTGTGCTAACAATGCTTACATGTTAAAGAATTCGTACGGAATTTTGTTATTTATTTTTTTCTTAATGTATTTCTACAAATCAGACATTTTAATAGAAGATTCAACAACAAAACTACTTTATTGTTTTTAAACCGTACGAATTCTTTGCTTAATGACCATTTAATTTGACAGCTGGTGAAAATGCAACCTTCGAATGTCGTCTCCAAGAATCCACTGATGAGATTAGAGTGACTTGGTTAAAAGATAACAAGCCTTTGACCGACCGGCTGATGGACCGCGTGAACGTGGTACACGATGACGGCCTCCACAAGCTGCAAGTGCTCCACTGTAGGGAGGACGATACTGGCGTGTACACGGCAAGGGCTGAAAACGTAAAGGGCAACGCTCATTGCACAGCTCAGTTAGTCGTTCACGAGTGTGAGTAGAAACCCTTCTCTTATATCTTAATCAAATTGATTGTCTATGCGCAAACACGTATAACACAAACACGTATTAGCCGATTCGGTGTTTCTTGTTTATTATTTAAATCAGAAACAAGCTTTTAACATATAACATTTTATGTTATCATTATTAAGTTTTTTAAATATAGTATCATTATTTTCATACACAATCAATTTGATTTAAACAATCATTTATTACAATAGTTAGTTAGATGACCTATGCATGGCTGTCGCAAATCATCATTTAAGTCATTGTAAAGCGGATAACCAAAGATATTCTATTCTCTAGCATAATTTTCCTGTATTTGCCCTTACTTAGAAGTAGAAGAGTAAACATTCTGGATGATTTTTTGGGTCTAAACTATTGAAATCAACTTTTACAATAACGCAATATGTTTATGGTGGAATTTTTAAAACTCGAATTTCTAATGAAATAACGGTGCTCGCGACTAGATATATGCCCGGTTAGCGACAGGCTTGCCACCTATCACGTAGTGTCTTCGGCTAGTTGTGAGTGTCTTGTACCTGTGGTTGTAGCTCTGCCTACATCTTCGAAGAAGTGGACATGAATATACTTTATCAAGTCAAGTCTAAAAACGTAACTGTTGTCTACCAGCTGAGGTATGGAATATATATACAACTTACTCACACAAAGATAATGGAAATTTTAAGATTTGCAATCCCCATAACTTACAAAGTTACGTTTACAAAGAAAGTGTGAGAAAAGTGATATCAATGTTGTCAAAGGCAAACAAAATAAATAAAAATATAAAACAATAACTTATTTAAATTTTCTCTTCTTTGTAAATGTTGTATCGTTAGTAGTTCGATAAGGTACGGAATTCCAATCACTCAAGAACTCATCCAGTGTACGCATGAAACTCTAAAATATTCAGCAATAGCGATTATTATAAATAAAAAACGTTTAAATTAATATGTGATTCTGTATTTTTTTTAATAGTAACACCAGAAGAAAGGAAACAAAAGACAGCACTGAACGCTCCATATTTTGTGGTTGCATTGAAAGATACAGAGATCTTGCTAAATACTTATTTGCGGTTCATGGTCAAGGTTAAAGGGAACCCAAATCCTGAGGTTAAATTGTAAGTTGAAAGTTTTCTAGTTACACAATTTTTCACTCATATTTTTTTAATGTATACATTATGCCTAAAATATCAAATTAAGTATGAAGTTTATTAAGTTATCTTCATGTTATCGTGGCAGTGCATAATCGACTGACTCCCATGTCCTTGGGTAAAGAAAACTGACTTAAACAGGTCATACTCAGTATAGTTTGGAGAACAAGAAAACAATATGGCCGATTTCATCATACAAATATAATAAATTAAGATAACCGCAGCCTATAAAAGCTCTAATCCTGTTACATAACGTCCTGTGGACCTATAAAAATAATCGCAAATTTAACATTTGTACCTAGTTGAAATGCAGTAAAATTGCTAACTTATTTGCTTGATTTCATTCTTTTGTTTGATTCGAAAACATCTTGAACAAAGAAAGAAATCTTTAAAACTTATTTATAACTCCATAAATAAGTTTTAATGATTTCTCCTTTTTCTTTCCATAAATTCTTTCCATAAATCCATACAGCTCGAATTGACAATTTTCTTTTTACGTCGGTAAAAAATTTATTGCCACTTTCCGGCTCTGTCAGGCAGAAATATAGAATACACACTTCTGAGAGTACCAAAGAAACCGAATAGTTAAAAGTCTTAAATAGTTTGTTAGTTGCAGCATTGCCTCGACCAAACTATCATCTGAGATTTTTTTTTATTTTACTCCCCTCGATATTACATTAAAAATCATCTAAAGTTTCAGACTTACAAAAAAGTTTTGTTAAAGTTGTATTGATTGTTTTGTATTTGATATCCGTGTTAATAATGTTAAAAATGTGTAGCTACCGTAACGACAAAGAGATAACGTGCACGTCGGAGAGCGAGCGCGTGTCGATCGTCCGCACGGGCGCGGAGCGCGGCTGCTACGAGCTCGTGATCGCGGACGTGTGCGCCGCCGACGCGGGGAAGTACTCCTGCCGCGCCATCAACATCTACGGGGACGTCGTCTCCGAAGCCACCGTCACCGTCGTCGGTAACGTACTTGCTACAAGTATATTATTTTAATAGCTAGGGACAGTTGCTCCAAGCATTATCGTTATTTAGATATCTTTTGGAATCCTTTGAAATGTTGGAATAAATCTGGATTTTTGGTAGGTATGTAACACAAAATACATGTAGTATAAAATGTGATCAAAATAGGTTCAGTAATCTTAGAATTGATCCTTAACATGCAACGCTACACGCAAATGCTTAGTTAGATACATAATATAATACTTACTGACAATTACATTAATAAACAAATATCTACGTGAATTTTATTGCAAACATTAAACAATAGTAGCTGACCTACATTATTTATTACGTAGTAAATATTACAACAACAATAATTATGTATTCGTTAACAGCTTTTGGACCATACCCAAATTTCGTTTACGTTAAAGACGACCTATTTATATCAAAAGATTTGAACATGCTTACCTAAATAGATGTTTAACATTAATTAGTTATACCAGGTAATACTAATACCACACTATTTAGACAGATATGTTTTCTTACTCAATCCATATTTAAGTCTAATCCTACATTCACATTTATCATTTTTACTTTTAAGTAACTTTCTTTATAGAACGAGATAAGTGTTGACATGTTCTATAAAACATCACATATATAGATAGGTACGGGGTATCTAATCGCGATGTAATTGCTCACTGGACGAATAAGCTCTTACAATAACGCCTATTTCTTAGAACATTAAAAAAAGTAACGAAATACGTTTAGTCTTTTCCGGTACTCATACTGCTCTATAGCCCAAGTCCACATACATATTAAATTAATGCTGCAATAGTTATCGTTTGTTGGTCTAAAATTTCCAGTGATCATTGCTTTGCATTGCATTTTAGATGCTCAAAATGTCTGAGTTCTATTGAGGACAATTATCTTTATGTAAACAGATGATAAAAACATCTTCGGCGAGCTGCTGCCTGGTGGCGAAGGATTATTGCCTAAGGGAGAAAAACCGGTGTTCACTTGGAAGAAAGATGGACACAATTTCGAACCTGAAGAAAGATTTAAAGTAAGTTTGGAACATAAAACAATTACTCGCATCCAAAATGTAGTATTTTCAATATCTTAATAATCTTTATCAAAAGTAATTTCAAAATGGGTTCATGTGTTTGTATGGGTTCACGCCTTGTCACCTAAGAGTTTTGGCATATATAAAAAGATAAACTGTGTTTTTCCTATTAGTACAAATGTTTTTTTTTTGTTAAATAACGAAAGACAAACCAACCAAAAATGACAAACGACCAACATCTATAAATAACAAATAGTTTCTGAATGTTTGCTTTCTTCAACTTAATGTGAACTTCCAAATAATTTTGAATGACAATAACCGTTTATATGACATTCTCCATAAGGGTAAGACCGGCGGTCCGTGTAGTTATACCCACTGAAAATAGATGTCACGATATTGAACTTGCCCTTTTCAATCGGTCACTGATACAGGTTGCTTTTAGCGAATAAAATAGATTAAGGTTTACTACATGATTATACCTACATATTACACATACATATTTTACAAAAAAATATTGTCACGTATATATCAGGTGCTCCTGGGTGACGACGAGGACTCCCTGGCGCTCGTTTTTCAGCACGTGAAGCCGGAGGACGCCGGACTGTACACGTGTGTCGCCAAGACCAGTACCGGGAATATATCCTGCTCCGCTGAGCTTACTGTGCAAGGTATATCTTAATTTTCAAATATCTTATTTATTGAGCGCCTCGATAGCCAAGGAGCCATTTGCCAACGACGGGGACACTTGTGTGTTTAAAAAACGAGTAGATGCCTGTATTTCCGGGTCGGGGTGTTTATTAAACTTATACTGTTTCTGTTCATGTATTTCCATGTAATAATATCGTTGATTAACATTTGTCGACGAATATTTGTTATTTTTTTATAATCCCATAGCTTTGTTTACGTAGAAAATAAGCTCTTAATTATTTTGACAAAAATAAAAATTTTATATGTCAGCACAGATAATAAATATTTAGTAAACTTGTACAGTTCCTAATAAAATGCATTGAAGTAATAAAACCTTCATTTGTTATTAACCAACTATGATATAGTATGATATGATTTAAGATTTCGCACTTATTTTCGGGTTAGGCTTGTTTCTGTACTTTCCTTTAGTGTGCGAAAAACAGAAAAAAATCACAGTAGTTATAATTAAGACGTGTCATGGTTTCAGGTGCTGTGAACGTGTTGCACCGCGAGCCGCAGAAGCCGCAGCTGGTGATCGAGCACCGCGAGGCCGTCGTGGCCAGTGGCGCCTCCGCCATGCTGGAGCTGGTCTGCAAGGGGTACCCCAAGCCTAACGTCGTCTTCAAACATGAGGGGAAACTCGTCCAAGCTGACGCTAGACATAAGTAAGTCTTTTTTCATACAATATGTATAGCAATATCTGTGACTTACGCGCGGAGATCTTTGCTAGCCAAACCAAACCAACTCCTCTGCGAATGTGATTCCTAAACAGACAAAAGTTTTATCAGTCCTCTAAAAATACTTAGTCTAAAGACCAATACCCATGTCACAGAGAAGCTGTTTTAAACTTTATCTCAAACTGTAATAATATTAGGTTCCTGCACGAGGACGACGAGAGTATGTCACTGGTGATTAAGAACGTGTGCGCGGCGGACGCGGGCGAGTACCAGGTGACCGCCTCCAACGACCTTGGGGAAGACACCACCACTATGAATCTAGTCGTCAAAGCCGCGCCCAAAATCAAGAAGAAGATCGAGAATCAGACCTGTATGGTGAGTTGTATTTAAGTGTAAAATAAAACACGACCTAAACAAAAGATGTGTACATAAATTTATTGCTCGAGTCTCGCTTCCATACAATAACGTTGGGATAAGCACAGAATTATGCAAAGCGAGTCTAGCTTTTTGACTCAAAACCTCGCTTTGGAATAGCTTATCCAACGCTCCATTCACACTATTCCCTGCACTCACTCTCCCGTCTACATCCGCGGTGTACCTTCCATCCCTGCTAAAAGTACAACCAAGATATACCATTTCATTCACTTGTCCCAGTAATACATCATCAACCAAAACTCTTACATCCGTCTGGCTACGTCTCTTTCTTCTATGGTAACTCTAAGCTATGGTTCTTCACCCACACCATAAAGAAAGTCTCCTCTTTGCTGTCTTATGTCTTAAAAACTTTGTGACGACTGACGGCCACCACATATGATGCCGCAGGACCCATGACACAGCTCATAAGACATAAGCTTTACATAAAAAAACTGTAACTGAATCGGTAAATTGCCCACGGTTTATTGAATAAAAGAAAACGAAAAGAAACAGAAAAGTATCTTCACACCGGTATCCCCGTAGGTTATTAATAAATAACTATTCATCTTTAGGCGGAGTCTACTCATACGGTTACGATAGAAGTAGAAGGAAGCCCAGCCCCTGAAGTGACGTTTTACAAGGATGGTACGGAGATCAAAAGCTCGGAGCGCATCCTCATCGTGAAGGAATCTGACGAGGTCTACAAGATCACCATCAAAGATGCCAAACTCACTGACACCGGCTCATACTCTGTTGTTGCCAAGTAAGTTTTTTGGTATCATTTTACTTGGACTTACTGCACCTGAATAGAGGTGGGCATTAAATAACTTCACAGTAAATAAGTCACTGTGATCCGCCGATCAACGTGACCGCTGTGATCTGTCAACAAGGAACTACGTTCCAAAGTAACGTAGGTACCTAAACCGGCCGTTGTCGTTCCGGAACGTGTCGCGTCGTTTGATCGCAGTGATGGCGACACGTCACGTAACGTTTGTTTAGATAGCGATCTAGATATTATGTTCTTTAAATTATTACTATCAACATTGATTTATATAGACCAGTAAGCCTATAAAAGTGTTAAAGTTATTTTAAATTAACGCTCTCTCTCTTGTATAATTGGAAAATACATAAAACAAAAACAAAAAGAACAAGACGAATCGAGAAAATGAAAATATCCTCCTTTTTAAAAGTCTGTTAAAAATCCGGCTAAATGGCATTGCCTTACTTGAAAAACGACTGTAACTCCTAAATCGTTTGCCTAGTTATATTCGAAGCGATAACTGTGGCGATAACTACATAAATGAAAGAACTTAAAACCTAGGTAACATAAATTGTGCTGAGAGTGACTGTGAATCGTGACTTTGTCACGTCGTACAAAGTCACGATTATTTATTAACGTTACTTTCTTGTCACTGGAACGACAGTCACGGCGATTGAAAAGTAACGACTTATCACATGTCTACACCTGAAGAGCTAATTGTGTGTAGATAATTTATGGCCCTCCTCAAATATTTATATTAAATGTTAGAAAAATAAAGTATCTTCACGCCCATATCCCCGAAGAGGTAGGCAGAGGCACAACCAGGGCACCCACGACCAGTCGAAGACACTAAGTCCCACAATGTGATAGGTGACAAGCCTATCGCCAACCGGTCACATTTCCAATCCCGAGCAACGTTTTTTTTTTTAATTAGAAAATTAGAAAAATCCAATTTTCTTTTTGTTGCCCGACCCGGGATTCGAACCCGGGACCTCAAGCACTCAAATCCAACAACTGAACCGCTAGACCACAGAGGCGACAACATATTAAATGTTTCGGACAATAACCCGTTTAAACAAAGAAACAAATGAAACATTAATTAATATAGTAAACTGAGATGACCAATACTTAGCACTATTATACAAGATAGACTGAAATCTAAACTGTTGCATTATTTTTCAGAAATGAAGTAAACCAATGTTCTGACTTCTGGCAATGGCACGTGACGTCTCCTCCCAGGATCATCAAAAAGCTCGGCAGCACGCGAGTGTGCGAGGAGAAAGAAACTGTGACTCTCGAGGTCCAGACCGAGGCGGATCCTGCACCAAATGTCACATGGTACGTTTAAGGTGCATATAGTAAAATATATGTAAACATCGAATGTAGTAGAATCAAAAAGTGTACCTCATGGGTCCTATTTACCATTAATAAGTTCCAGTTTGTAGCGTATCTTGTAAAATAACGTATGGATGAATCTTATGATCCTAGCCACATCGTGTGCGTCGACACATAGCTTGACCATGCCTGCGCGTGCTTAGGTACATGATTGCATGTGCATACACAGTTACATGTAAATAACTTGCCAAATTTTTAAATAATACAGCTAAAATATTTGATATTTCCATCATCGGCGCTTCGTAAAACTACCAAATATTCATATTTTTTAAAAAAAGAATCACTTGTACTGTTTTGCGTATTACTTATAATTTATTATTTTGTAAGTAGCTTACCGGTTTCGCTTATCAGGGCCAAAACTGAAACTCGAGATTGAGTTAAAAAAAAGTACCTTCACGCCCATATCCCCGAAGAGGTAGGCAGAGGCACAACCAGGGCACCCACGACTAGCCGAAGATACTAAGTCCCATAATGAAATAGGCGGCAAGCCTATCGCCAACCGGGAACGTTTCCAATCCCGATCAACATTTTTTTTATTAGAAAATTGGAAAAATCCAATTTCTTTTTTTGGCCGACCCGGGATTCGAACCCGAGACCTCATGCAGTCAAGTCCAACACCCGGACCGCTCGACCACAGAGGAGATTGAGTTATTACCCTAAATAATAATTAAAAGTGATACGTAAAACAGTATAGGTGTTTCTTTATTTAAAAATATGAATAATACAGCTAAAGTTTAAAACTGCAGTGCATTTTCATTTTATTTTACTAAACATCAGTATTTATTCCTACATGCATAAATTCAAAAGAGTCCATAAAAATACTTCAGTTATTCACGCATTGTCGTACCTATAATTTAATACAACTTTTGACGTATGCAGCATGGGTATGCGATTGCGGTTGGCTGGAATAAACTATGATTTATATATTTTTTTATAATTTAATAGGTTTAGTGTTTCAGTTTTGAAACGTCTCTCAAAACTTAGTTAGGTCATTTAAATGTATAAGTGTGAAAATGATAGATTAGACCAGGGGTGGGCAAACTACGGCCCGCGGGCCGCATCCGGCCCGTGAGAGGTGTTAATCTGGCCCGCCGAGGGTTTTTTTAGAAAAAATATGAACCTCCTTAAAAAAGTTATTGGTCAAAATGTTAAAAGACTATTGAAATTTGAACAATTATGGTACTGAATCGATACTTCAAACATATACATTACGTATTTCATATGTTAAAGAATTCATACATAGATTTATATTATCTTTATACAACGTTTTGTAATCGTAATATTTATTGCTGTTTTTGTTTTTAGGTGTTTTAATTAACCGGCCCGCCTCAATATTAATTTTAATTTACTGGCCCGCCACTAGATTTTTTTTTATTTACCGGCCCGCGGTCAAAAGAATTTGCCCACCCCTGGATTATACTATATTCTCTTTTGCATTTTTTTGTCTCAGACAGAATTCTAACTACGGGTTAGAATTCTGTACCTTCACCTGTACCTACCTTCGTCTCTAGCTGACAAATTAAACAATTGTTGTTTAATTTCTATTATATGTAAAATTTTATTTTTTAATATTTTTTAAATTTATCTCAAACTTTTTCGCCGTGTTGCTTCTGGGCTTATTTGCAGAATAGACCATGATAGGCAGCTCGTAAGAGGCGGGCATAGGTTTACTGTCACTAACACCGTGACATCTGACTAGGTGGTAGAGTCTCGCAGCAATTCGTCTGGATTGCTACCACCGCCTTACCTATTTCTGCCGCCATGATGTCAGCGCTTGCCGTTGACGTGTTCCAGTTTGGAGGGTAAAGTAGCCGGTAAACTTACTTTTGCTCGAGGCCTAACATCTTGGCCTAAGGTTGGCAACGCACCATTTCCACCATTGGTGTTGCTAGGCGGTGTGAATTTCTTACCATCAGGAAATCCGTCTGTTTGTTTGCCTTCCAATATCATTAAAAAAATAAAAAAAACTCACAAAAAATGCTAAAATTGAAATAATTATCTTTGATAATGTAGCAATAACTTATCCTAGTAATATTATCAAGCGACGTTATGATGAAATTTATTTTAAACTAGCTGTTGCCCACGGCGTTTTCTGCGTGGTTAATGGTCCCATAGGAACATTTTTTCGGGATAAAAACTATCCTATATGTTAATCCATGTTGCCCGCTATATGTCTGCCAAATTTCATGAAAATCGGTTCCATAATTGCGTGAAGGAGTAACGAACGAACAAACATAAAAACTTTCGTATTTATAATATTAATAGGAAAAAAATTGCTTATACGTAGGTATAAGAACAAAACAGAGCTGACTGAATCTTCGGCAGTGAAGATATCATCATCCGGTGAATCCCACAAGCTGGTCATCACCTCCGCCGCCCGTTCTGACACCGCCGAGTACTCTTGTGAGGTAAGTCCTTTTGTTATACCATTCATTTACTCATTCATTCACAATTATTGAGGTTATTGTTTATGCATTTGTTGCTTTTCTTGTTTGCAATGGAAATTTAAAATTTAAGATGATAATAGATATATTCTTCGTTTAAACTAGGGTGAGGGTTGGATTAAGCCTTGTATAGACAGTTATATTTTTAGAGATTTTATTTATTCTTAGTTTATTCGTAGTACAACATTTTTAACATCTTTATTTGTAAAGCCTAATTGGTTCCTTTAACAGTTTTACACTTGATTATAAAAAATCGTAAACAATAAGTTTATAATATTTCTTTACTTCGTATAACCTTTTCAGTTTGTATGGCAAAAATAAAATGCAGTTTTATATTTTCCTCGCAGTAGAAAGGAATAAATTGCTATGTCTGTTTCCTGGTTCTAAGCCATCTCCCCACTTTTTTTAGCTAAATAATAAATAAAATACTATAACTAACTCGACTTTCTTTCATATAATATCAAAGATTTGTCAAACTCAAAGTTCCGAAAAAAATTTAGCAAATTAGTTGATGACGATTTAGAGATCAATGGCTACGTTTAAGGCTTTATACCACATTACTTAATATTTCATGAAATCGCTGATACCATGTGACATAGAGCGGTACTGCCAATAGCGTTTGAATATTCTATTATCGCCATTACTAATACGAGTACGTAGGTGACACCATAAGTTTTGCGTAACTTCAAAAAACAACTTGTTTTGCCCAAAATAATATGTTGATTGTTTTTCAAAATAATCTCCTTTACATTTTAAATATTTTTTCATGCGATCGAACCATTTTTTAAAACAGGAGGACCACAGATCTGAAGACATGTTTTCTATGTGCTGATTGAACGCTATCACTGCCTCTTCGGAGTTGGTAGAAGTAAAACCTCCCATCAAATCTTTGATTTTGGGGAAAATACAGAAATTACAGGGTGCTAGCTCGGGGCTGTGCGCAGCATGAGTCACGAGATGTACATTTTCGGAATCTAAAAATGACTTTGTTTTGTTGGCCGTGTGTGAAAGGCACTATCATGGTGTAGGAGAATGCGGCTTTTGGGTCGCCTTTCACGAACTTTTTCTCACACCCGGGGTAAAAAAATGGTAGAATACCACTCGCCATTCATACTCTTTTGATTTACAAGTGGAATTGTACAGATGGGATCCATATCTAAGAAAAAAAGCGATCATTTTTTTAGCAACGTTTCTCGCCTGTCTCACTTTTGTTTGCCTGTTCTCATTTTCAAACACCCATTCATAAGATTACTGTTTTTTTCGGGTTCAAAACAGTAAATCCACGTTTCGTCTCCTGTGATCATGTCATAAACAGCATTAGAATGTCCGTGGCCCTACTTCAGTAGCATCTGTAAGCACCATTCTACGCGAGCCCGTTTCTGCTCCGCTGTCAGTTCATGAGGGATCCAACGACAATAAAGTTTCCGAACTTTCAATTCTTCATGTAAAAATGTAAAAATTTTCTGAATTTGGCTCATACCGATCCCCAATAGTTTTCGAATTGTCTCATGGGTAATCCGGGGGTTTTCTTCAATTAAAGGATGCAACGTTTTAAAAATATAACATTCGAAATTCAAATAGTTCCGATTAGCTAGAAGTGAAAAACTTTTAGTGTGCCCCATGTATACAGACAACACGGAATACTAAACCAACGGCCTCCCTAGATACGCAACGTGCACGGCGCCACGACGGATGCGTGCGAGCTGCGTGTGCGGTGCGGGCCGGTGTTCACAGAACGTCTGCGGGACACCACGGCCAGCGAGGGCGACGTCAACGTCGAGTTCACCGTCGACGTCGAGGCCTTCCCCGAGCCCACCGTCAAGTGGTGAGTACTGTCCGGCAATCTTCCAAGTACCATAGAATGTGACAATTTACAGGCATATCTAACGGTCTTAGCGCCCATCACCGCGACCAAAATATCATATTATTTATGTTTTGGTGTTTTTTTTTACTATCTATATATAAAATAAAACAGTCATGAAATGAAATCGATAGGTTCTTGGAATCCTTTTCTCAATATTATTGCAACGAATAGTATACAGAATACGTAACCCAAAACGAGGATTATTAAAATGTTTATCTTACTTGTTCACTTTTCACGCAAAGTGACGCATTAGTAGATTACAGTCCGGGTCAACATTAACGATAACTTTTACTGCGCCAAAATTATTTTGTTCCCATCACCAATCTAGTATTATATAAATAAAAATCAGTGCTGCTCATTATATGATTTTTATTATATTGTTATAAAAACTAGTGTTCGCCTATGGTTCAAAATTCGACCATAATAAATTTTAATACTTTTATGATAAGAACGACATCTTCATTTCTCAAGACCAACTACTTTGTTTCCAAACTTTTTAGTGTGCCATCTGTGATATTTTATCATTATCATCAATATATTTGTTTGTGTTTGTCAAATGTATGGTTGTGTGGGTAATCTTTTATTTATTGATTCAATGTACTTTATAAGCAGTATTATTGAAAAATATTAGGGTTCTAAACTTCTCCTACACATAAACTATAAGTGTGCCAAATTTTATGCTCCTGCGTCCGCGTAATTTTCGTAAAAAGGGGTCCAAAGTTTTGGTATCACGTAGTAGTATATAGATTAAAATGGCGTCAACGCAAGTCTAGACACACACAAGAATTCGCAAAACGGGGCGTAGATTTTTTTTAGTACCTACTATATTGTGCCTAAGTTCCCGACCATAAGATAAAAACGCAAAACATCTCTCTATGGTCTCTATAAGCATGAGCTGTCTTATGTCTTTTAACATAAGTAGAGCCTTCTGTTCGCTCGCTATCTTATAGCATAATAAAGAGCGAAATAATTGTCAAATGTTCCTTTATAGAGATACAGTTTTTTAAAATATTTGCCATGAGATAATCCCGAAAACTTTCTTGAAATAAACAATTTGTTGCTATTAGGTACCTCGGCGATGTTGAAATCACAGAAAAGAAGACGATATACAGTCGTATAGACAATGGCAGCACACACAAGCTGATCCTTAAGGAAGTTACAGCGGAATTGTCCGGCCAGTACACCTGCAAGGTCTCCAACGACCTGGGCTCAGATTCCTGCCAGGCCACATTCACTGTCAACAGTAAGCTACGGTTCTATATTGACAAACTGGACACACCAGACCCGATTGACATTATCTTGTATAATAACTGAACAAATATTTACAATAAAAATTGTAAATTTTCAGTTTTATGTAATTTAGTGTTTCAAAAATCCGATTGCATATTTATTTAAATCGTCTTATTGTAAATTGAAACCATTCCAGATATTCACACAAAGTTTCATGAAATCTGACCTAGGTAAACAATTTCAGGAGTTTTTTAAGTAAGTATATTGACGCCCATATCCCCGAAGCGGTAGACAGAGGCACAACCAGGCACCCACGACTAGCCGAAGACACTAAGCCCCACAATGTGATAGGTAACAAGCCTATCGCCAACCGGGCACATATCTAAACTTGAGCAACTTTTTTTATTAGACAATTGGAAATACCACATCTTTTTGTTGCCCGACCCGGGATTAGAATCTAGGACCTCATGGAGTCAAGTTGGTCACTTGAACCGCTAGAATAACTAAATAATGAAAAGCACGCGTTTTTCCTGATGGACAGGTATAACCGTGCCCTATCGACACCATATATGTGAGTCTTTGACTTGTGGCCAGGATATCAAGTCAATTGTGCATATATATCAGCTATGTACCCTCCTAGCCGTAACATGACACTGCCATTTATGGTGGCAGGAATAGGTAAGGCGGTGGATTCCTCCCCAAGCAAGTTGCTGCTCAGCACTCTATACCTAGTCTTGCCATAAATATTGTAATAAAGAAAAAAAATATTTTTTTAACTGCAAATAACATATATTACTTTTACAGTGTGTTAGTTTAATACATAAATATACAACAATTAAAAATATAAAAAGCTTATTCGAAGTGGTCTCCATTGGCTGCAATACAGTCCTTTAAACGTTGAGGCCAGTTATCAATAGAAGCACGCACTCTTTCCATGGGAAAATTCTTCACTGCCAATCGTATAGATTGTTTTAGGGACTCCAAATTATCATGGCGTTTAGAGCAAGCTGTACTCTCTAAAACTGACCATAAATCATAATCCAGCGGATTAAGATCGGGACTAGACGACGGCCAGTCTTCAGCTCTGATGAAGTCCGAAACGTTCGCTTCCAACCAAGACTGCGTGGACCGAGCTTTATGACCCGGCGCCGAGTCTTGCTGGAAGGACCATACTTGGTTATTGAACATGGTGATGTTAAGGGGCTTAACTACCTTCTCAAGAATGGTATCTTGATACACTTGTGCCGATGTTTTGATACCTTTTTCACAAAAATATGGCTCAGTCACTCCTTCATAGCTAACACCCCACCAAACCATCACTGAAGTTGGATAATGTCCACGTTGCACTCTGTCGACTAATTGGGAAGCTTCCTTAGAGCTTTGAGCGTAAATACGGTCATTTTGTTTGTTAAAATGTTGCTCAATTGTAAAAATTTTCTCATCCGTAAACAAAATTTTTCTGTGACCTCCCTTTGCGTACCGCTTCAGTAATTGTTTCGATTTTACGACCCTATTCTTCTTTAAATTATCAGTTAAGAAATGACCAGAGCGTCTCTTATAGGCTGCAAGTCCTAAGTCATCTTTTAAAATACGCGACATGGTTCTAGGTGCTATCTTCATTTCCCGAGATAAAATCTTTTGCTTTCGGACAGGATTTCTTCGAATTCTTTCCCTTACTGCTTTGACCACCTTTTTCGTACGAACACTACGTGGACGGCCAGATCTTTTTCTGTCACAAACAGAGGAAGTCTCATTGTACCTATTAATAGCCCGGTACACAAACATTTTACTAAAACCAAGTGTATGGAGAGTTTTAAAAATTGCATTTGGCTCCATACCTACTTTGTGTAATGCAATCACAGCGATTCGGTTCTCTTTATCACCCCACTCCATTTTAATATCGCAAAATATTGTACAATGTATTGGCGCCAAAATGAGAAAACACAATGAACAATCGTATAAAAATGACAGATTCGAAATTCAAATGTAATATTTTTTTATTTTTAAGTGTAACAGTATTTATGGCCAGACTAAGTATACACAGGAGACCCGGACCAACATAGCGAAAATATTATTGTTTTGAGTTGAGTTTATCTCAGACAAGGAAATATTCGCTTTTTTTACGATATTGGAAGGCAAGGAAGCAGACGGATTTCCTGATGGTAAGAAATTCACGCCTCCTAGAGACACCAAAGGTGGTAATGGTGCGTTGCCAGCCTGATGTTAGGCCTCGAGCAAAAGTGAGTTTACCAGCTACGTAACCCTCCAAACCGGAACACGTCATGACGTTACGGCGGCAGGAATACGTAAGGCGGTGGAACCAATCCAGGTGAGTCGCTGTAAAACTTTACCACCTAGCCTATGCTCGCCTTTTACGAGTTGGCTTGGTTGGCTGCGCTTGGCAGGAAGGCAGATGGTCTATTCTGCAAAGGAGCTCGGACTAACACGGGGTAAATGTTTAAACGGAATGTGATTTTAAAGTAAAAATTTTAGAATGCTGCGACATATAACAAATAACTTTAACAATTGCTTTATAATTATTATTTAAGCATTAAGTTTTTAGGTGCACTATACTTAGTTTTATTGTAAAAATTAACACATACTATTTTTCACATTTATTCCGATGACTAATTTTCCTGAATTTTCAGGAAAACCTCGCATTACCAAGAGTCTAGTCGACATGACTGTGGACGCTGGGCAAACCCTGAAGCTTGAGGTCGAGGTAGAAGGTGTTCCAGAACCACAGGTCAAGTGGTACAAGGACGGCAAGGAGGTCACTACTGATGCAAGAATCAAAATCGAAAGAGACTCACATCGGTGAGTACGGAGTATATTATTTCGTCATCGGTTTTATTTACTTAAGTCATTTATTTAAATTTCTCAATACACATAAAATATATTTTGTATAAGGAAATTCCTAACGATGTTTTATATTATTGTTGTGCCTGATCTCTTAATCAAATTTGGCATAACCTGTGTAACAGTGATTCCCATAAAAAAGCTAATTCATTTCAAAATTTAAGAAACGCTGAAGGCAACAACTAGTCAAGCACTCGTATATGTATAGTCCAGGAATGTTTTTTTTTTATATTACAGGAAGGCAAACAAGCAGACGGATTTCCTGATGGTAAGAAATTCACGCCGCCTAGAGACACCAAAGATAGTAATGGTGCGTTGCCAACCTGAGGTCAGGATGTTAGGCCTCGAGCAAAAGTAAGTTTACCGGCTACCTTACCCTCCGAACCGGAACACGTCATGACGTCATGTAAAAAGAAATTAATCAAGTGTTATGGATTTAAATTAGAGTTTATCTTCTAATGTTACCAAACGAATCGAAGTATTATTTATAAGTATCCTAATAAGTTAGGAGCTAGGGTTTTCGAATTTTATATGAATGATTAATTCCGTCAGTATTAGGTACGTTTCGTCAATTCCAGATGATTTCAAAAAAATATTTGTTAATGTCTTTCACATTTTGACTTGGTCACGAAGTATTCCTGATCAGTGACCAAAGTAAAATTTTATTATGAAATCATAATTGACTTAAAATCTGAATTCAATGTGTAGTACCACTCGATTCAGCTGTACTTATCAACAATAGCTGTTTGGCACAAAAGCTGGTCACTCTACGTGTTAAATAAAAGTTAACTTCGGACTTACTTACTCTTAAACAAGTTCTTTTAAGAGTAGGTATCAAAAGATCCAGATATTTACCAGAAAAGGTAATAATGTAAAAACTAAAATATATCTTTAACTGCAACTTAATGTATACAGTTTGGAGAATTACCACCTCACAGTGACATTGGTGAAGGAAGAAGATGGCGGAGAATACGAGGTTAGGGCTGAGAACGAAATGGGTAGCGTCTCGTCTAAGAGCACTGTCACAGTACACAGTAAGTATTGACATTTTATGTATTGACAAACGTTTTTTATACTCATCGCTAAATGGAGTACAGTGAAATAACGTCAAATTGGTTAATATTAAATTTGACATGGCAACCTGCAAATATGTCTACTTGCAACCAATGGAAATATCACACATCTCACATCTCTAGTCAAATAGGAAAATCTCTGATCACATGCACTGTGTATTTTTTTGTACCCAACATGCCGCAGCCGGAAAGTAGCTTAGTTTAGCGCAGTGGGCGAAAATTTGCATCTTTTTTTCAAGAGGTCGGGAAAACCCATTTAATATTATATTGTTATACCTTTATTTCTTTCAATTTACTCTACTCTTTGCAAAGCGCCATCATTTTTATGTGCTCACCCTAATACGTCCTATCGCTAGTACAAAACAATTCGCCGACTATTTTCAATGAATATACTTAACTTTAAATAGACTTTAATGATTCTAATACTCTGAGTGCCCTTTTTTGGAAATATTATTTGTTTTATTTTTGTGATACAATGAATCTCAACTTACTTAAATGAAAGATAGAAAGAAGCCGAAGATAGTAACTAAGCCTGGTGCCTTGTTCGTACTCTTGTATGCCTAAATTGTTATGGGCAAGATATTAATTTGATAACATCCTATTAACTAGCCTTCGTAACAGTAAGTAGTTACACTGAATATTGAGATACCAGTTAAATTTTATTAGTCTTGGAAGGCTTAGGAAGTTGGTACCACTACTACAAAACAGTATGTACAAGCAAAACAAGCAAGTTGTCTATGGGCAACCACATTCGCACTTCGCATATCAAGTTCGTCTGTTTGTTTGTCTTTGCCTTTAAAAAATCGCGTCTTACCAATTCAACGTATTGATGTTAGTATTTAATATATTGGATTTGGCAAACACCTGTCTTTTAAGTTTACTGTTCGCAGTAAAAGTTGATTGTTACTTCACAATAAGTTATTTCGCAGAGAAGATTTTTCTGTTATAAAAAATACTTTTCAAATTTCCTTTTTTTTGTAATTATTGCATATAATTGCGATATAAAAAATATTTAAATGAAGTTCTAAAACTTCGTTCACAATAACGGTATTGTGCCATACAATTCAACAATTCACACAATTCGTCTAAAGACAATTAAATCCATACAGTAATGACGTAGTTTTCTAATAAATTACTACTGCATTGCACGTTTGTTTAGTTTTATGTGCTGTCATAGTAAATAAAAGTTAAGTAGAATTAGTTGACACAATCAGAGCATCTACTGGACTAGAATGCTCTATTGCACGCATTATATTTTTTAACAAAACCCGCATCAAACATGTAGACATTTGCGACATTAATAATCTTTTTTATTCATTTAAATGTAATTCATTACCATTTTGATTGTGTTCAATAGCAAAAGAAGTACATTCAAGACTTAAAAAAGAAGCATATATCGAAAGTGAGGTTGAACTAGAAAATAAGGAAAAACAACCATTTATAGAAGAGGATAAAGTCAAAAAGAGTGCCAGCAAATTTAAAACAGAACCAGAAGTAGTAGAAGAAAAAACAATCAGTCAGGAGGAACAAGGCTCAAAATCCAAAGCAGTCACGTTTGAGGAAACAGACCAACCCACACCAAACAAATCTAAACTAGCGAAATTAGAAAGTGCAGAAGAAAAATCTTTTTGGGATGATGTGAGTGATGATGGCCAAAATAAGGTAACCATCGATAACAAGAAACATCCTGAAGAAATTGAAAAGACTTTTACTGAGCCTGAAGTTGCTGAAGAAAAATCTTTTTGGGATGATCTGGGACATGAAGAGAAACCAAAATTTGCCAAAATTAAAGATTCTGATAAAATCCCTACTAGTGCAAAGAAATCTACCACCGAGCCGGAAATTACGGAAGAGAAATCATTTTGGGATGATGTGAATAGTAGTGATAGGCCACAGAAAACTAACGTCGACAATAATAGGAAGAAATCAATAACCGCCCAAAAATCTGTTACTGAACCTGAAGTTGCACAGGAAAAATCTGTTTGGGATGACAGGAATGATAATGAAAAACCAAAAACTATCGAAGTTAAAGATACTAGGAGGATATCTAGTACTGCTAGGAAGTCTGTTAGTGAGCCTGAAATCGCAGAAGAAAAATCGTTTTGGGACGACATAGGAGATGAAGAGAAGCCAAAATCTGCCAAAATTAAAGATTCTGATACAATACCCAGTAGTGCAAAGAAATCTACTACTGAACCGGAAGTTGCGGAAGAGAAATCGTTTTGGAATGATGTGAATGACAGTGACAGGCCACAGAAACCTCAAGTTGACGACAATAGAAAGAAATCAGTTAGTGCCCAGAAATCTGTTACTGAACCTGAAGTTTCCGATGAAATATCATTTTGGGATGACATCGATGATAAACCAAAAACTGTTAAAGTTGAAGACACTATTAAGATGCCTAGCACTGCTAGGAAGTCTGTCAGCGAACCTGAAATTGCAGAAGAAAAATCGTTTCAGATTGATGCAGATGAAAGCAAAGCACAGAATAAACCCGAGATTATAGATCCCCAACAACCATATAAAGCTGAAAAAGTAGCAACAAAGCCTGAGGTAGCTGAAGAATTATCTGCTTCTGACGATAATCGTGTTAAACAAAAATTAAAAACCCATGCTGTTGAAGATATTACAGTCACACCTAATAAGGCTGAGAAAGGCATTACCGAACCGAACGTGGTTGAAGATGTTTCTATAGATGTCGAACTAAAGTCTCCGAAACGTAAATCGATTAAAAAAGAATCTGTGAAAGAAGAACCTTTGAGTGCTGAATCTGAAGGTATAAATCGCGCTTCAAGCTTCATAATGCAGCAAACAGCTTATAAGCAAATAATCTTACATTTTATTAGTAATGCATGTTTTAACTGTGTTTTTAACAAACAAAGTGTGATTTATTATGTGTAGGCCGAGTTTTTGAAACTATAACCACATTCAAGTCAGGAGATGATGGATCGATTATCGTGTCTAAAGTAAGCAGCACTTTGTCTCATGGCGCTATTATCACAGGTCAGTATCAATCCTTATTGCTTTTCTTCCCCTTTCATATTTTTCATTAAAAATATTACCAATTTTAGATATCAGGTCCTATTATCAAAATAAAGAAAATTATTACTAACCAATTGCATGATTTTTGTAAAATTATATAATATAGAACAATTTAAAGTATATTTTAACTGTTAGGTCCAGCCGAAACGCGCACTTTACATAAAATGACTTCAACCGCTGCATATTGTGATGATGAAAACGAAACAAACAAAAAAAATATTATCCGACCAAATAGACCACATACAACGTCCTTAGAGGTAGAGGAAATAGCAAGTCACAGTTACTTTTTATCGGAATTAGGCTATTACACTATACCAGAACACGTTAGACGAGGTACGTATGGCATTATTGAAGAACCACAAACCGATTCTGATGCGGATACTAATTCAAGGCACGGCAAGCAATTCGGTAGTAGAACAGTATCAATTATGTCACTCTCTGAAGATGAAATGAGTTGGAAAAATGATTCACTCTCACGGGAGATCTCTATTGAGGATCTTTCGAAATCCATTTTTGACATAGACGAAACCAGAAAAGTATTCAGTAAAGATTCGTATGTACGTCAATCATCATTCAAGGAAGATTACTTTACTGATGAAGGAGATGAAGAATATCTAATTTTAAAAAACAAAAGTCACAAAATCTTTGAAAACGACATTACAAGCAAAATTATAGATATTTCTAAAGAGTTTGACGAAACGGATTATAAAGTTACAGAGAACGTTAAGCATGACGTTACAAACCGCTTAATAGAAGAACTTGTTATAAAACCAGAAAAAGATTTAAAACTTATCACGAAAGATGTAACAGAAACTACTCTAGAAAGGAAAAAAAAGATTAGTGGTGAATTGTTTAGCGTTGAAGAGGAGACTGAAACAGATATCGACGCATTATTGAAACGAAGCCAAATGCAAAGAAAAATATTAGATGATATCTTATATCATGAAGAGGAAAAAGGTAAATGTCAAGTCAATCAAATATTATATGAAAGGAAACAGACGCGCGCGGCTGATAAATATATACTTTAACGCTATGCTATGTTCGTCGGAAGATATAACATTTTTTTCGTTGCTTACGTTTCGAATATTGTTGCTTCTTGTTCTATTTCATTATCTCTATTATTTCTGTCACTAAAACACTTTTGTTCTTAATAATATTATATATCCTATCGAAATCAACTTAAATAATGTTCTACTGTATGTCTGTTTTAGCGCGCATGCGTAATAACATTCCCTTCTGGCATACTAATATTTGGGCTCAACAACGAAGACAGTAGATGGCACAGGCCGCAGTATAAAGGTAAATCACATTATAGACATTGCGCACGAGTTTTCGCTTAATTGAATGTACTTAGATTAACCTCCGACAAACGGTCTGTAACTTCAATCAGACACGACTCACACATTATACTCTACTCTTATTGGTAAGTTCGTTTAAATTCTAAAATTAACAGCTGTATATATCGCAAAATGAATTGTCTCGATGTTTATGTAAATATATGATTTAAAGTATGATTGGTGGCGAGCTTCTATGTTGGAATGTTATTGAATGGTTTAGGTGGTGTCAATTTGTTTTTTTCATTTCTATGTGTGTTTCCTTTCTTTACAGATATTAAATAAATTATCCTACAAATGTGTATTTTATCCATAGTAAAATGTTGGCAAATATTAAACTCAAAACCTTTTCAATTTAGCAATACGTTTTCGTATTTTTCTATTGAAAATCAAATAGATTGCCCTCACGTAATTAATTTGCTAAAAAATATATAATGAATATATGATTTAGGTGCTTTTAAATCCTTAATCAAAAGTAAACTCAATAATAACAATGTTAAGAGATAATGAAGATACCTACTTATGAACAACCACATGTTTTAGTTTTTGAATCCAGTTTTTAAATAAATTTTAATAAAAACCATAAATATTTCAGCACCCCCAACAATGAAGGAATGCAGCATGAAGGATGGTCACGTGTATGAATCGCTGCCGTTGGTGTATTCAGTGGAGACTGTTGGAACACCCAAACCGGAGGTTCGCTGGCTTCAAGACGGCCAAGAAGTCAAGCCGAACGATAGAATACACATCATCAATGAAGGAGACGTTCACAAACTTGTCATCGACTCTGTAGATATGAAAGATGCTGGCAAGTGGCAATGCGAAGTTATCAACAAGCTCGGAAAACAATCGTTACAAGCTAACCTATCTGTATCCCGTAAGTTTATTTCTTAATATTTGAAAATATTTCATATTATAAACAAAAGTTCCGACAGCATATTTACGTAAACAAATATCTCCGTCCAATCACATTAATTGATCTAACTTCAAAGTAAGCAAATTATATTCATATATAGATACTGTAACATATTAAACATCTTGACATTGCCTAAATACAGTCAATGATGTTTATCACAAGTTAGCCTGTCCCGGGCACTCCCCGGCGGGAATCGAACCCTAGCCTCGGCGTGTACAATAACTAACCCTTCGATCAATAAGACGGTTAAATTTTGACTGGTAACTTTTTGTAGTTATATTATGTTAAATGTAGACACGTGAGCTCTACAATGTACACCAACAATGTATACTAGGGGATCAAACAAGTCTTGATTTTTGTTTTCCAGAAATCGTAATAAATTTAAATTATTGTGTCCAGCTGTATAAATACTATTCATGATTTTTTTATTCATCCAGCGGTTGCGGAACTCCGGAAGCCCATCTTTACTCAACCGCTGGAAGCTCAAAGCGTGATGCAGCGCGAGCCGGTCACACTTAAGGCGGTATGCACGGCAGATCCTCTGCCGCACGTGGCCTGGCTCCTCAACGGACAAGAGCTCGTGCCGGACGCTACACTAACTACGGACGCTGAAACCAAAGAGCTTGAGCACGGAATCAAGGAGTGTACCTTCACGCTTTATATACCTACTGGTAAGTGTTAACACGTGTTCGTAGCTTTTGAACAACAACTCGTAGTAGACTAGACTATTTAATCAAAACATTACCCTAGAAATAACAAAAAATTGTTATATATAAATTTAATAATTTGTATAGGTCGTCACACGGACACAGGCGTGTATACAATCCAGGCAAAGAACAAGTATGGAGTGGGTGAAAGTTCGGCGCGGCTTGACATTCTGCTACGGCCTGAGGTGGAAGCACTCAAGGACATCACCTGCGTTCCATTCGAGGAGACAACATTCATCACCAAGATTAGAGCAAACCCTGTCGCAGAAGTTAAATGGTATGTCATCTTGCCCTTCGACGGTCCAGTTCGATCGTCTTCTGTTCCGTTCCTATATGTAAGAAACAAATTGTTTTGCTTAAGGAAAGTAGTTCTTTGTACGAATGGGACGCACTAATCGATATATCAGTAAAAAGTATCTCGTCACATTTATCTCACTTTGACCGTTTGTGGGATTATAAATAAATGCCTTTTTAGTTTCAGAAATTTAGAAAATTTGAAATGTCATCCTCTTTTTTCGCAAGCGTATTTAAGTTATTAGACAAAATTAGACAAATGGTGAGACGCTATGAAGTTCGAGTTAGTAAGCCAGCTGTATGGTGGAAGCATATTTGGTTTCCATACCGTCTGTGCACTTTATCTTTTAATGTAGTTATATAATCTAATACCTATAAATAAACGATTCGGAATCTCAGAAACGGCCCTAACGATCTTCATGAAATTTAGTGTGGTAAAGTAGTGTGTTCATTTTTGATGTGGCTGGAAAAAAAACGACCAAAGTTCAGTCATCTAGAATTGTACGAAAAATGTGTTATACAAATTAAAACGTACTCATAACATAATTACATAGGTATAATATCTTATATATAAAATTCTCGTGTCACAATGTTCGTTCTCATACTCTTCTTAAACGGCTTGACTGATTTTCATGAAATTTTGTGAGCACATTGAGTAGGTCTGAGAATCGGCCATCATCTATTTTTATAACCCTAAGTGATAGGGTGAGTCTTTTTTATACCCCTTAGTGATAAGAGTGACTCACCCCAATTTTTCCATAGCAGAACAACGTCTGCCAGCTCAGCTAGTTTTATAAATAATTTCCAAATCAAATCACATAACTTATTTCAGAAATAGGTTTCACTGGCTAATTTTATTGGTCCTATTTTTTAAGATTAAATAAATTTAACAAGAGAAAAAACAATTGCATGTTATACAATTGTGTTTATAATAGGAGCAAAGACGGCTACGTGATCCAGCCTTCGTCTCGCGTGGACATCGTCGAGGACAGAGACGCGGAGACATTCCAACTGTCACTGAAGAATATTTCTATCGAGGACGCCGGCGTCTATACCGTCACGGCTAAGAACGAAATCGGCGAGACAACGCAGCAGGCTAAACTTATCGTTCACAGTAAGTTAATGCTCATTACATTTGTGTCCAACATAGTGGTGGATATCCTAAAGAAAAGAAATAAATAAATAATTATTTTAAAAATCACCAACTACGGATTTTCGAGCTGAATTAATAAATTAAAACTAATTTTCGAAAGGTTCAAATAACAAAATTGTGTGATTTAGAAAAAAACATTTTATCGTAAAGAAGCTGAGGAGATTGTTTAAATATATAAATATACGTTTACTGTTCCCACTAGCTATTATTAATATTCACAGTAAGTAAAATGACTATAATACCTAACACTGACACGCAAAATATTTTCAACCTTTTAGTTCATCTAGAAAAACGTGTAATCACTTTTCAACCGATTTCGAAAGTTAGAACTTTAAAGTTATACTATTATGTTTTAGTCATATTTATGTACGTTGTTCATTTTCTCTGTCATTTATGAGCCAATTCAAAATAAAACTTTTTTTATTGAAAACAGATTACTTCCGAGGTGTTCCCATTGTCACCAAGTCTGAAGCTGATGATACAAGTTTCAGAAAAATCGAGGAAAAGATTTAATTTTTGTATGATTATATAACTTATTGAAATCGCAGTCCGTTCTTTTGTAGTTTTATAGCGCATAAATTATAGTCCTCACCATGTAAAACTTATATCCGATTCTTACAACAAACACTTATTAACTATATCAAATCTAAAAATATAGACTTTATGAAATCGGACTATATTGAAATTACATAATTTATTGTTTCTAATTAATATTTTCATATGCTTATAAATTCAGAGTGAAGCCCGATTGCCGGCAGACAGTCAGTCAGGCAAAAAGTTCCTGAATAGTCTTTTGCCTGACGTCACAAATGTATTCATGATTTTTGTTCTTTTTATACCCCCCTTAAGGGGTTTCACTATAAAAATGTATCGAAAGTTGCTTGAAATAGCGTTAATATCTAAGCATAATGACACAAGACACATAAAACATTTTTGCAACTCGACTCCGTTACCCTCAGTTACAGTGTCCTGTAGTCGCATTTTTGACGACTTGTTTTGGATTTGATTTATTACTAGTCTATAATTGTCTGACTGCGAGAAAGAGCACACGTCTTGTCTCTTATGTACAATATAACAACATCACAAAGCAGTTCCCCTGTATCTACACATACAGATTGTTCTTTTCTCAAAAAATAACATCGTCACCTGTTCATGATCTCGTTTTTAAAATTCCATCTATATAAATTAATTAAGTCGTGGGACGCGTGAGTTCTGTTTTGACGATCTTTAATATGCGAATGTAAAATAATATTTGTCTAATAAGGTGCTGGAAGAGTGCTGGAAATTATTTAAAAGTACTTAGCCCTAATTGGAGGTGTCAGGTCGCAGGGGTGGTTTACCATTACTATGAATAAAAGCAAAGAAAAGAGAAAAGAAAAATATTTATTTGCGGAATATGAGTGTTACAAAGATGTTACAAAATTATTTAGGTGTTTCTTCATATTCTCCAACTTGTGGTGTGCAAATATTTTAATACTTATTAATTAAATTAGTTATGTTAATTATTTAATTACTATTTAAACACTGTTTATAGTATTAATTACATGATTATTTATTACTACAAACATTTTTTAGAATATAAATTAATTTACCCCTATCTACCGTAAACTGCGGTAAACTACTAAATAAATAAATATTCGAACGCGGGGAGAGCCGCTGGCAGTGCTAGTGTGTAATATAATGTGGATGTATGTAGCGGACGTGCCAATATTCACGAAGCCGCTGCAGAAGGAGTCTGTCCGCGACCACGACGACGTGACGCTGCGCGTGCGCTGCGACGGCGTGCCCAAGCCCGACGTGCTCTGGTACTGTGAGGGGAAGCAGGTCACCAACGACGACCGGCACACAATCACCACGCAAGTGGGCGGCCAGGTCGACAGCGAGCTGCACATACAACACTTCAACGCTTCTGATGCTGGCAAGGTAATAATTTTATACTTAGTAATCGTTCAAGATACGTTGTCCAATAATCAACTGTAAATAATTGGACTAAAACCTCGGCCAAAAGACAACGACACGTCTACAACTACACGGTGTATAAAGCCACCAGTTATCTCTTACCATCAGGAGAATCGTGGGTTTGTTCGTTGTATATCACAGAAACATGAAATATAAGTGGAAATATTTCTTGAACGATATTCAGAATTAGTTAGTTAGTCTTACTATTATGTTGTCTAATATGTCTAGTTTGTCGAATTCATCACTCTTCTCTCATCGCTCGCTCTATATCACCTTACAACACACACTAAATGCATCCCTCTATATCTACTATTTGGAGTAGACCCCGTGTTTCCAACTCGTGCTGTCTCACAACCGATGGTATTTAGTTAAATTAAAGTTTTGTAAGAGTATGAAACCGATAAGTGAGAAGGCAACAACTTTGGCAGTACAAAGTGCGTGCGGTGAGCGTGTCGGGCGAGGCGGAGTGCTCGGCGGCGGTGACGCTGGCGCAGGCGGCGCCGGGGTTCGCGCACAAGCTCGACCGCCAGCGGGACGTCGACGAGGGAGAGCCGCTCGAGCTCAAGGCTAAACTCGACGGCAGTCCCATGCCTACTGCTAAATGGTAAGCTTCTTAACGTTCAATTTGTATTTGATACGCTAGTTCTGATTAGAAATCACCATTTTATAGCGTGAAAATGATGGCAATTCCGAAGTTTTTACTAAACAGTAACATGAGCCGTCAACGTTTAACAGTGCGGCGAGTTGTCGTCGGCGCTAATGTGATATATTCTTTCAGTGGGACCCTTTAAATGTTGAAATAACTTGAATGCTTTAAATAATAGTTGTGTAGTAAACTAACGGACTCGGAGACTAGCGACGCTGCATCATCCGTTCGAGATATGTAGTGGATTTAGAATTCGTGACGGTACTCAGCTTAAAAAAAATGCAAATGTATAACTAGTAATTGATTTCACAGGTTTAAGGATGGTGTGCCTCTATCCCCCGACGACGAGCACATCAAGCAGACGGCGTTGCCGGACGGCACGGTGAAGCTGAATATCGAACATGTGACCCCTGCGGATTGCGGCGCCTACAAACTGGTCATCTCCAACCCCAACGGGGAACACTCAGCTCTGTGCGCCGTCGCCGTCAATCGTGAGTAACGCGTATAAAGCGTTACAATTATTTTAACAGTGAAATATATAAAGATTTAGAAAAAGTTTACGATCTGAAATCATCTTAGTAATGTATTCCAATTATTATTTGTGGTAACTTTATCAGGCCTAATCGTTCAGAATTAAGAGATAAATTTAAATAAATAAACCAACAAACAAAACATAAATTCTCAAATAATTACAATAGTTTTAGTGGCATTTTATACAAATTACAGTAGAGAAAGATTAGTAACATTGAATAAATTAGAATATACATTTTTCCCCAGCTACTCCTCGGAAACCATCGTTCAGCCAGGAGTTGGAAGATGTGAAAGCAGTTGTCGGTCAGCCTCTAAAGTTAGAGGCTCGAGTCATGGCGTTCCCCGCGCCCGAGGTTAAATGGTTCAAAGATGGTGAGTTTAAGTAATAATAATGATTAAGCTACTAATTATATGATAAATTGAATGGGCGATTAGAAGTATGAAATATAGTGTGACTGCGGAATTAGATATGGTTACGGTTGAAACATACGGTTCGGACATGGAGAAAGAATGGCAGATGAAAGATTGACAAAGCAGATATGCCGTGCGAATGTGTGTGGATATAGATGCCCGGGGAGACCTTGGTTGACATTCTACGATCAAATCGCTGGGGTGTTAACCGAAGCTGGTGTCAAGAGTCTCCGAAACCGGCGTGTTTGTATGGAAAATGTATGATGCGGAGGAAGGCATGCAGGTCTGCCAGGATCAGGAGGTTTGGCACTCGATACTGTTTGCCTACCTTGCGCAAGATTTGAATATCAATCATTTGAAATATGTCTGTATTTATGTACTAATTATGTAATTGAGAAATAATATGGTTACAAAAAGTCAACAGAAATAAACTTCTGGGCGTTTCAGTTGTTTACGTTGATTTAAAAATTACGAAACATATAGTTTTGAAACTGTTTGACAAAAAAAAACTAAAGCCAACGTTGTGCATCGCTTTTGTTTTGTAATCGTCAAATTAAAAAAAAAACAACTTTAGTTAAAAAAATGCGGAATAGGTATACATAAATGATACCTAAATAGTACCTTCTTCTGACAAAAAAAACTAGACACATAAAATAATGACATGGGTTGTAAAGGATTTGAATTTTTAATTCAATATCTTCGGTACACACTACATACATACATGATACACTGCAGTAATATGTAGGTAAAAATAGCTTTCTTTTTTGGTTAATATCGTCTACACGTACATATTGCAAAGGATTGGAATTCTCTGCCAAATTCGGCTAAGCCAGAAGTATTGAAGTATTTGACGGCCTCGTTGGTCGAGATGCTAGTGTATACGCGTAACTTCACTGACCAATCGCGAGGCTCGGTTTCGAAACTTTCGATTCACGACATAGGCAGGCATTTATTTAGGAATTTAGGTATCTGTTTTTCCGGGTTTCGGTGTTTATTATAAATAAATATTCTAAATTTATTGCTATTTATTTATATATTAGTATTTTTTAGAATCGTTGTCTAACACCTATAACACAAGCACATTATTTGCTTACTTTGGGGTTAGATTCAATTTGTGTAACTTGTTCAGGGTCAGTTTTCATTGAAAGAAAGAATGAATAAGCTTTGCTAGCTTGTTGTACGGTGTACCTCTTACTTTGACTCTACATAGGGCCCTTATCTAATGGGTTCGGGTCATTATACCAAACTGTTTATTATAAAATAATGTAACAGACTCCAATGTCATTGCCACTTCGTGGTTTGCTAATTCTATTTTAGAAAGATTGGTCATAGGTTTTATCAAGATCCATCTTGTGCCTTTGAGTTATACGAGTACTTATTTATTAGTGCATGAATTTTCAAAATTGATAAAGAACACTATGGACAAAAATCATTATGTTCTCGACTACTTGTTGGATCTTGATAAAATGTATAAGAGACGAACCTTAAAACCATTACTTACCTTTCGAAAAAAGAACCATTGAAATTTGTAAGTTATTGGCCAAGTAACTGGCTAACAAATGTACAGGAAGAACATCCACTCAAATATTAACCTCCCTTTTTTTGAGTCAGTTAAAAAAGGTTTAAGGTTCAGTTGATTCAGTAAAAGGAGATAACATTTTTTTTCATTACCTTCAATTTGTTATGTTAAACATTGCTTATTTTGCACAGGTCTCCCAGTCCGTCCGAGTCAAGCGGTGAACTTCATCAACCAGCCAGGTGGTGTGATCGGGTTGAGCATCGACAGCTGCAAGCCCGAGGACGCCGGAGTGTACACCCTTACGCTTTCCAACCGACTGGGGGAGGCTCAGTCCAAAGCCAACGTCGAGGTAGACACTTTACCAAATTCGCAGTTCTCACTATAGTCTAACATCGAAAGCTACAAGTCGGAGGGAGCCGAAATATTATATAGATAAATGTATACTTACAAATTACAGCAAAACTGTACATTGAAGGTATTTTACAAAAATTGGCACAGGCGACTAAAGATTAAAGAGAAGAAGAAGAATGTTGCACCAGAACATATTTTTAGATTTTTATCCGTCTGTCTGTATATCTGTATCCCGACCGCGATTCATACTGAATCTGCTTACCCAATTTTAACGAAATCTGGCATGTAGATTTTAGATACTCTATGTTCCAAAGAAGGTTATCCTGTTTTTGTAAAAGTACTGAAGGGGTTTCCGTGGGCAACAGGTAAAAGTCAAAATATAAATTGAGCTATTTTACATACATATTTTAGTATGTGATTTACAGATTGTCCCATATTTTTTTTCTAAGTTACAAGTTTTGTAGTTTAGAAATTACAGGCATAACAACACTCATTATAAATGCTCAGATAACTTGAAATCTATAGTGAACCCAAACATTTGAATGTAAATGTCACGTCAAGCTGGTGATCGGACTTTGTAATAAATTCTAACCCATATAAATATGTGAAAATGTGTCTATCTGTTACGGTTACCGTCGGTATACTCATTTGAATCGTGTAACCGACTATAGTCGCAAACGAAGTTGCGGCTACAGTTAGTATAATAATATGTGCATATAACGCTACGTATGTTCACATAAAATATTGACGCTTACCAACCATTTGGGGACGTACCTTATCTAAAGTCAACGTTTAGGTTAATGTTTCAGCCTTTAGGTAACCCTAACATTCTGCGAACGACTAGGCAAGATGGAATCAACTTTACTGTAGTAGTTTAGTTCAGGATCGATAGTTACAAGCTTATATGTTTGTGGTCACAGTCTCCAAGTGCCTTCGGAAGTCGTACAAAGCCAACATTCATGTGCAAAGAGATTTCATTTCACGACGGCTGTTTCAAGCTAAGAATCTGAACTTGATATTTTAATCTTCAGATTATGGTATCAGTCATAGAGTATTCGTCTATTGTACATACTCTGGGACTGTTGCCGAGGTGTGCATAGGCGAAAGTCTTAGCCATAAAATAAATTTCGCTAATTATCGTAACGATTTAGAATAAATAATATAACAAAATGTTATATATAGGTGGGCCAAAAAGAACGTAAACCAGGTTTCATAGCTAACCTGCAACCAACTAAGGTCATCGAAGGATTCCCGGTGAAACTGGAGGTCAAAGTACTTGGACATCCGCCACCAACGGTCCGGTGGTAAGTATTCGTAGTATTTCAGTAAATTATATGTTTTTTTTAATGGTACCTCAAATTTTGAAAACCTTTTGCTCTAAGCTGGATACGTTTAAATATTTGCTATAACAGAGAAGTAAAATAAGCCTTTATTCTGCTTATTCCGCGTAAACAGTGTAACTGTTGTGGCAAGTAATCCTCCAAATGACACAGAATGTGACAAGCCTAACTAACGTTCCCACCGCCCATCCCCGCGACCACAACACGAATAAAGGAATAACTCGGGAAACAATATAAATTGTCACGTCCTTCGCATGTGACAACCCTACCTAAAGTTCCACCTCCAAGCTCCGTGACCAGATCACGAATAGAGTCCGAACTCGGGAAACACAACCACTTGTCACGTCATTTGGAGGATTACTTGCCACAACAGTTACACTGTTTACGCGGAATTAGCAAAATATAAGCTTATTTTACATCTGTTATAATGGATTTCCGCAAAGCAACGCCTGATTCATCAATAAAATATAATAGAGAAAATATTCTCATACTAAGGCTTTAACTGTTGCGACCTGTGTTACTTTGGGCAAATGTATGTAGTTTGTCTAATATGATGAATGATTTAGGACGCACAACGGCAAAGAGGTGGTCCCGGACGGCGACCGCATCCGGCTCGTGTCGCAGCCGGACGGCACGCACGCGCTGCTCATCGGCGCGGCGCGGGAGC
>NJDD01008494.1:0-27702 GCA_002245505.1 Calephelis nemesis
CACAGGAAGGCAGATGGTCTATTCTGCAAAGGAGCCCGGACCAACACGGGGGAAAACCTTCACATATAAACCTTCATCTTCAATCACTTTATCTTCGAAAAAAAGGCATCAAAATCCTTTGCGTAGTTTAAAAGATTTAAGCATACAAATGGACATAGGGACAGAGGAAACGACTTTGTTTTATACTATGTAGTGATAGCCTTATACACTGCTTTAAAGATATTTACATATAAGATTATCAAATTAAATCATAATAAGATTATCAAATTATATCAGATAAGATTATCAAATTAAATCATTAAATCATAAATCAACTAAAAGTATTATTAGTAGTAAAAGTAACTATGTTAAAAAAACTTCATCAGAACTAATCATTAAAAAATAATAAAGATTTAATATTAATCAATACTCCCTATTACTTATAAGTGCTATTTAATAATAGCTTTGAATTATGCATTTATTAGGTACTAGCTTCCGCCCGCGACTCCGTCCGCACGGATGTCGGTCTTTGCGTGATGAAACTGAAAAATTAAGACTTATTTTTTTCTACGTGTGTTTCCAGGATAAAAATTATTCCATTTTATGCCCAGGATAATAAGGTATAATTATACAAAGTTTCATCGAAATCGAACCGTTAGTTTTCACGTGATGCCTGAACATACAGACAGACAGACAAAAAATTGTTTAATCACATATTTTTGTTTGGTACACCCCTGCTACTTATTTTTTCAATATTTTCAATGTATAGAATTGACCCTTCTACAGATTTATTATATCTATCTATACATATAATAAATCTGTAGGCTTAATAAAACTTGGCACCGACTTTAAACCTATTAGTTAATAGCACATATAAAAAATAGATACTACCTATTATTTATATATGCTATTAACTAATAGATTAATATAATAATTAATATTAAGTCATTATTACTTTTTACTTATTAGTTTTGAAGTTTTTTTTAACGTAGTTATTTTTATGTCATCATTTATTTAGGATGATTACAGGATTACATGCACGATAAATATTTTTCAAACAATTAATAGTATCAATGCTATCATATTCTGTTAACGTTCTAAGCAAGAAAGTATATTTTGATTCACGACTAAAAAATAAACCAGTTTTGATATGATTTGATATTAAATAAATAAATATCCCTGGATAAATTACACAAACTGAATCTAACCCCCAAGATAAGCAAATAATATGCTTGTGTTATGGGTGTTAGTCAACTATACTAATACATAGATATAATTAATTATATACCAGAATTAATTTAATAAACACATTTTTATTAGATGATGCTTGTCTAAGCATAATATAGTTCTTGTAGAGATAAGAAACAGTCATGGCCTATATACACCCCATATGTTATAGATGCCACTATCATGAAAACAGTTGAAAACTCAGAGATAACTTAAGATACATTCTATTCTGTTCAATACAGAAGTTTATGGAAAAGTGTAAACAAAATAAACTCAAGTGAAAAAGATGTAAAATAAAAACATAAAATAATTAAAAATATACTCGATAGTCGAATGGGCGTAGACTATATGAAGCCTCAGGTAACTCAAAATCAGTTTTTCTCAATTTTCTGATAGAAACAATATCCGGATTTGAACAAGTGCCCGATTGGCAATAGGTTTGTCACTGACTTGTGAGACTCAGTACCTTTGCCTAAAAGTGGATGGCCTTGTCGTGCTTATACCTGCTTCTTCGGCCTAGGTGCTGGTCAAAATATTTATTTTCAAACCTTCTGCCATCTGCCTTCCTGCCAGGTAACTCACAAAAGGCGAGCATAGTTGGATACCAACATCGTGATAACCTACTAGGTGGTAGAGTTTCGATTCGCCCAGATTGGTACCACCATCTTACCTATTCCTGCCGCCATAACGACCAATGCTTGCCGTTAACGTGTTCCGGTTCGGTGGGTTAGGTAGCCGGTAAACCTACTTTTGCTCGGGGCCTAACGTCCCGGCCTCAGGTTGTCAACGCACCATTACCACCTCTGGTGTCTCTAGGCGGCGTGAATTTCTTACCATCAGGAAATCCGTCTGCTTGTTTGCCTTCCATTATCATGAAAAAATAACATGTATAATATCTACATCTGCGTATGTATTACAAAAAAGTAAAAGCAAACATAACAATTCAAGTAAACGATAACATCTTATGTTTATTTAAACACGTGCTCATATTTTCAGTGTTTTTCCTTATCTGATTCAGAACTCTGCAATTTGGCTCAAAATCAACTGATAACAGTGTATTTTTATTTACTTTGGTCCGGATTCTGTAGGAAAGCTTAAAAAAGATAGCTGACAATATTATCTAGACAAGTATACCGGGAATGCTCTTGGCAACAGCGTTGTAAGCCGGTTAGCTACGACAAACTAACATCGAGATAGTTTTTGTGTGTAGGTACAGTTGACAAGAAAATTACATTTAAAAAAATGTGCTTTGAATTTATTTTATTTTATAATTTAAAATAATTGAGTTCAAGAACTGAATTATGTATGAAACTAAAATTCAATTATGTATTCAGGTCATATTATATTATACTGCATATCTGATACTTAATCCTTTATTTTAATTGTAATAATTATTTAAATTCCGTTTTTTTACAAAAAAAAACTACTTGTATGACTCTATTTTTCTTACGTTGGAGACAAGCTGATTTTAAAGTAAGAATAATTGTTTTGTTGTTATGAAGATCAAAAACTTAAGAGCTTCTTAGGTTAATGCTGTTTTGATATGTACATACATATCAATATTAAAGACCAGTAAGCCACAAAAAAATCTTCGTTTTCAATAACTTACACAAATATTATGTGTATTGACTTGCTGACTATGGTAATCGCGAAAGAATGCTCTTTTAAATATTTTTTTTTAAATTGTTTGCTAAAAGGTGAAGAAATCGTTTAATTTACATAAAAATAAAGAAGTCAACAATATAACCTCTTATTTTTTTTAAACTTAAGTATTCATTGTTTGTTTTTTGTATTTTTAAGTGTAAATATCCCCGATATCGAACCAGCAAAAAGTTGGTGCCTACAAAAGTAGTTTTCTAGTTTAAACAATAAAAAAAATAAAGATTTTACTAGACCATGTATATGGCAACAGATATTATAAATTGTTGTATTATTTCAAAGAAAACAAAAAATAATATAGGTATCTGAACGTCGCAAATCACAATAGCTTGCACCTTTGCTAAAGTTGAGAAACTTTAATGGGTCTCAGCCTAAGAGAGAATATTACTAACCAAATTTGTGCCTGGTTTATGGACCAATATATTACACGTGGATCGAAAGACATTAAGCTTTAGAATAATGGACCAGATAACTTAGCCTATATATTTTATGCGAAAAGCACAAGCGATTCAAATTCTGTATCCAAATAAAATGTAGTCTTTTGTGTGTGATTGTACTTTTATGCTGAATTCCTAAGAAAAAGTTTCGTATTGGACATGTTCAAACTCTAAACAAGAGTACCTGCTTTGGATAAGAGGCAAATATTTTTAACTGATTGCAAACAGAAATATTCGAATGATGTCTTCATTATTGAGATTGAGTTATCAAAAGAATTTAATGATTAGTTTATTTAAATGGAAAGAGAGTAAACAAGTATTAATCTCTTATTTTGATAGATAATTTATTTATATATATTTCTGTTCTGCGGCCGGAATACTAATTAATTCTAATATGTAAGTCTACCCGATAGCGCATCATATCATGGACCACAACCACGCAATGACGGTACCAAACACTATTGGTACGGTAGTGAAAATATACAAACATTGCAATGTAGAGGTGTGTGTTCATTGAAGTCTGAGACCAAGAGAGCGAGTTTACGTAAACCTTACTACTCGGATCATGATTGACGGCAAGAACATAAGTGATTGCGACAAGAATAGAAAGAGTTGCTGCACAGCATTCTGCTCCTTTTTTTCCTGCATCCTGTTTTGATTTGCTGGATAGAGACGAAATGGCAAATTTTACTACGTCCGTAGATTGCTGTCACTGCTCAACTCATGAAGCTGCAGCTGAAGGTTACATGCATGATACAACTTCCTAAAGCATTGCATTACTTAGTCACCTGGAAGGAACTTGGTCATAAAATCTGTTGATAGTTCACAGGCTAATACCTAAAATCACAAAATGGTAAACCAAACAACTCATGTTTATAACATTAATGAAGATAAGAACTTAGAAACTACCGCAAAATGGAACGAGGCTTCAAATAATGTACAATAATATTTCGTCTTTAGGGGAAACTTTGTAACCTAGATCATAACAAGGAGCTGTCTGTTTTGGAAATCCTGATTTTGTTAGACATAATATTATCTCAGTTATCTTGGATCGGTAGTAAGTAGACTTCACCAGTTTCACCAGCGTTTAATTGTTTTTACTTCTGGCTGACAGATTTTGATAGAACAAAACTTATTAAGTTAATTAATATTCTATAAAACAAAAAAATGAAAATAAACCTAATTAGCTCTAGCAGTTTTCTGAAAAAAAAACCTTCTTTATTGATGCTTGAGAAAAATTTGCCGTCACATTTTCTGATATGCCCCAAATTAAAAAACAGCTTTATGATATCACCAAAATTTTCATAGAGATTTTCACTACCCCAGTCGGTATATCTTTATGGTTGCTTACAGCTCGACTTGCAGTCTCACTGTAAAGGAAAAAAGAAATTATAATACCAATAAGTTTTACTTCTTATGAGTGTACACTAATATCCACATACTTTTTTCCTTGATGCGAAAATAAAAAAATTTAAAGTATGACAAAATTATTACAATTACTTTCAATTCAGGGTTTTGAAGATTAGGTGCGACGGTAAACTTACATAAAAGGCTTGCCTTTACAGCCTGAAGTTTATAAGTTGCATTATTAATCCTAAATAATAATCCTGTATAGTACGTGATGCCAAAACTTTGGACCCCTTTTTACGAAAATTGCGCGGACGCTGGAGCATAAAATTTGGCAAACTAATAGTTTATGTGTTGGAGAAGTGCAGAACGCTAATATTTTTCAATAAATACATATATAAATAATAAATAAATATTAATAATAAATAATAATAAAAATATATATAATAATATATATATAAATATATAATAAATAATAAAATAATAAATAAATAAAAAATAAAATAAATAAAGTACATTAAATCAATAAATAAAACATTAAACACACTACCATGCATTTGACACACACAAACAAACATTGATGTTGACGATAAAAGATCACAGATGGCGCACTAACTATTCAGGAAACAAAGTAGTTGGTCTTGAGAAATGAAGATGGCGTTCTTATGAACAAGATATTAAAATGATCGAATTTCCACCAAAGACCACTAGTATTATTTATTAGCGGTGGGTAAAATATAATCAGTCTGACTATTTTAAGTCAGAGGTAAACAAATAATCACACGACTCTGCTGATGGTTAAAGACCATCGTGGCCTATATACACCATAGGTGTTTGAGGTACCATTGTGCAAGTGTACCGGCTACCCTGCCCGTTGCACTAAAACATGACAGTAATCATGGTGGTAGGAATTGTAGGGTGGTTTATCTCTACCCGGTAAAAAAGATATAAAGCATTCTACTATACAATTTATTTAACACTTGTACATTCCATAACAAGTACAAGTGTTTGTAAATAAATTGTATCAAGAATATAATTCCACCAAGCACCGCCGATAAGAAGTATAGAAACATTCAACAATGAGTGGTCTTGTTGGCAATGATGTATAAGTATATTTTAACCCGTGCCCTGTATTCTATTTAGTGGAACAAATCAAGCTACCAACACGAAAAACTTTTCTTAAGCTAAAATCCCGTGAAAAATATCAATGTTAGCTTAGTCTTACATATATCAAAACATCATTAAAAGTGAATATGTACAAAAGAATATTTTAATAATAATGAAATGATTAAATGAATAAATTCATTTAGAACAAAATCCAAATTTATTAAAAATTTTGTCAATTTGTCTTTATTTTTCACGCAAAAACTATGGAACAGATTTAAATTGTTTTTATACAGAAACAGGATATAATAAAGTATCTTCACGCCCATATCCCCGAAAAGATAGGCAGGGGCACAACCAAAGCACCCACGATTAATCAAAGACACTGTGTCTCACAATGTTATAGGTAATGTTATAGGTGGCAAGCCTATCGCCAGCCGGGCACATATCCAATCCCGGGCAACGTTATTTTTTAATAGGAAATTGAAAATTACATTTTCTATTTTTGTTGCCCGACCCGGGAATCGAACCCGGGACCTAAAAAAATCAAATGCGACGCTAGACCGCTAGACCACAGAGACGATAATAGCTAACCTTAAATAACAGCGGATACTTGGTAACTGATCTAAAATAGCACTATATCTTATCTTAGATAAGTTACTAATATTGTCCGATTGAAAACATCCGGAAAATAATGTCCGAAGTTAAAATCTTAAACATGTAAATCTTATCCCTATTGATAACACTCAAGTATCCGCTGAGATATCCCGTTGATATTTTAATCAAAGATAAACATTCACTCTTTCCCTTTTAATATTTAATTCGGGAACGTTTATTAATCAATACTATTTGTTCCAGGTCTGATTGAATCCGTGCATGAATCAAACATTCAAAAGGTACGTATTACTGAATACTGAATTTTGGACCTTTTATAATATTCCCAAGGGAAAAGAGGCGGATGTAGGAAAATCTAACTATATGTCATAAAGTAAGACATAAATGCTAATATACTCACTATCAAAGTTTCTGAATATCGTTCAATATGATGCTGTGAAAATCGAAAAGCTAGCCGTACCTACACGATTTTTGAAGTGAAAACTTCTTTAGCGGTTTTGCGCACTTTTTTCGAATGGATAAAAATTTCTTAACTCGTTGTTGGACACGTGACCTGAAATTTTGTAAGACGAAAATTTCTAAGACGACGCAAGGCGCTTGCGTAAATGTTTGTATACGATATCGCAATAAAGGTACTTTCATACTGATAATTAAAGCTTTTCGTGCAAAACTATCTAACCGTTCCAAAATATCAAAAATGAACAACGTTAAAATTCACGTTTTCATTTCTGCCGGCACTCCCGGAGTACAACCTGTCGTTTTTTTTTTAAGTGGTAAGACAGAAAACCAGCACAAGATTCTGCTGATGTCAAGAGATAACCGTTACCTATTGAAATAGACACCATAAATGTTATTGGAGTATCGCTGTCATGTTGCCGAGATACTAGCAAACTCTACCGGTTACCCTACCCTCCAGGCCGGAATATGACACTATTATTATGATGGCAAGGTAGTTTAGGCGGTGGCTCCCTACCCAGAAGAGTTGCAGTACGGCACTCTACTACTAGTGGTTTTGTTGGCAATGACTCTTTTAACCCATGGTCGCCTCTTACCAGCTTCCAGCTGCAGATACTATGCTCAGTGGACCCGGACTAATACTAGGAAGATACAAGATATAAGTGTGTTCATATATAAAATAACACAAATTTGATTTTTACCAAGTGAGAAGGATAAAAAACATCAATATAACAAACACAAAGGTCCTCTACAAGTAACCCAAACACGGTTTAGAGTTACTTTAAAGAATAGTTACTTTAAAGAAATCTGTGTGCTTGTTTGGCTAACTGCATGTTACAAAACCTAGTCTGCTTTGTGCAAAAAACTCAGTTATCTAAATTAATAGGATATTCCACGATGCTCGTAAAAAGAAAGCATAGGTTCATGGGTCAACAAGACCTCTAGTGGCAAAGAGCTGTGCTTCAATTTTCTCGATTACTTTACCTATTACTGAATCCACTACTTTACCTATTACTGCCGCTGATGTGTTCTGATATTCATATTCCATTCAGGAAGGTAGGCTAGCCAGTAGATTCGCACGTTAGACCTAATACCCTCGTGTCGCCCACGGCTTCTCTTACTATCAGAAAAGTCGCGTGCTTGTTTGCCGTCTTATTTAATAAATATAGCGGTTGTCTGTAAATTCGGTTTACCGACGATCGTTGAACGTGACAGCGTCATAATAAAGGAGGCCGATTGTGCCTCTTTGTCGCTCGTTCCGCACTTTCGCTTGCACTTGAGGTCTTAAATGGAACGCCTCAGAGCGAGGTAACGCCGCATGAGTCACGTTTTTTGTGCGAGCAGCCGGCTCCATCGAATTATAATATGTTGTCACTTCAATATAAGGAAATGCAGCAAATACGATCACAATGCCGTTTAATGTCTTGTATCTGTCAAAAGAAAAAACGAAATAATTAGGTAGGTACTTCTTAAAATTTTATAAATTGCAGTCTACTTCCTTTTTTTATGTACTACTAGATGTACTTCGTACCGCTAGATATAGATAGCTTCTGACAGACCGTGTGGGTGAAATTAAGTTATTGTTTTTCAATTTTCCCTACAATTTCTTTAGTAATTTCTTTCATAAGTACCTTCTCCTGACGGTAATTAACACATCGAACAAGAATTATAAAATTGGTCAATCAGTTCACGCGTGATGTGATAATTAAGAGAAAAAGAGATTAACTTTACAAAGATAAATTATATTACTGTTAAGTTTCATCTAAATCCGTTTAGTATTTTTTACGTTAGATGCGATTAGTAACAAACACCCATCCATCCATCCTCACAAACCTTCTCATTGTACTCGTATTAGTAGCATTAGTAAGTTAGTAGATCCGAGATTATGTTTGTATATTTGTTAGTTCTACCCAAGCAAAGCCTTAAGCAACACCTACTTCAAAAAAGATAAAATAATAACATTGATATAGCAAAAGTTATACCAATTTAGGGCCTTTTGTTAATGTTATCTCCATAAAGACAGCCATTTAGAAAATTCTCTCTATATGCTAATAATTTTCATCAATTGAGATTGATTTCTGAAGTAAATATTTCTCTAGAACTGCCATTTTCAATTATCGGAGGCCACTCTTGTGAAAATGATCATATTCATAACGTATTCTTTCATATCACGATCGAATAACGGTGTATTCATAACATGTTTTTTTCGTATCTTGATTTTCATGAGATTTCCATGTTGAATGTTGTGAAAAACAGTTAATGTTACGGTAGGTAATATTTTTAAGTGACTTCCAAAACGAAGGTTTTATCGACTCCTACTTTTTAACTACAAAAAAGTGTGTATACAATGGAATTCCACCAAGTACCGACGATAACAAGTATAGATTCAAAATTAAATTATACTTTTTGTGTAAGTAAGGCATCTTACTCTTAAAACAAGTAATGGTTATTGTTACTCACATAAATAATGTTCTACATACATACATACATACATACATATTACACACAAATTTATTACACATAATAAATTTACTACATACATTCGACAAAACTTACTTAACATTACCTATCTTTTTTTTTTATGTTATAGGAAGGCAAACAAGCAGACGGATTTCCTGATGGTAAGAAATTCACGCCGCCTAGAGACACCATAGATGGTAATGGTGCGTTGCCAACCTGAGGTCAGGATGTTAGGCCTCGAGCAAAAGTAAGTTTACCGGCTACCTTACCCTCCGAACCGGAACACGTCATGACGTTATGGCGGCAGGAATAGGTAAGGTGGTGGTGCCAATCCGGGCGAGTCGCTGCGAAACTCTACCACCTAGTCGGATGTCACGGTGTTAGTGATGATAAGCCTATGCTCGCCTTTTAAGAGCTGCCTGGCAAGAAAGGTAGATGGTCTATTCTGCAAAGGAGCCCGGACCAACACGGGGAAATATAACATCTAACATCTAATAATAAAAAGAACATCTAACAATAACTTACAAATAAAGGTACCTACAAACGCAGAGTGTTTAGGAGTACTGCGTATGTTCCTATTCCTGCCGCCATAACGTCATGAGGTGTTCCGGTTCGGAGGGTGAGGTAGCCGGTAAACTTACTTTTGCTCGAGGCCTAACATCCCGACTTCAGGTTGGCAACGCACCATTACCATCTTTGGTGTCTCTAGGCGGCGTGAACTCCTTCCCAACAGGAAATCCGTCTGCTTGTTTGCCTTCCTATAACATAAAAAAAAAACTCGCACCCGTAACACTAACACACACGTTTTCCGTCAGGTATTAAAAATATCGCTAACGTTTAATGATAATATCTAGATTGTTAATTAATGCAAATGAATTTTATAGTGTTTTTTTACTAGTGTTACAACTAGTTGGTGATCTTCATTTCAACCTATGCTCGTCTCTTACAAGCTGTCTGGCAGAGAAGCAAATGGTATATTCCACTCAGCGGACTCGGTACGGTAAACAGTATTGCTTATTTTATGATTGTTTTCGCAAACATAAAAATGATTACATTAAAAAGACATTTTGATAATATCTTGTTTTCGTTGTCATTTTATGGAAAATGAAATGGCTACGAGCAGTAAGATCCTAATTGCTTTCATGTAAGTCTTTGTTGTTTTAAAAATTCTCTTACGAAATGGTTACAAGGACTTGGCTTCTTAATGATGATATACATACTTAAAAAGAGCATTTGCTATTCTTTTTGTCGCGTTTTACTTAGATTCTGAGACCGCTAGACAGCAGCGGCGATTGTATGTATCTATTACTAGCTGTCCCGGCGAACTTCGTACCGCCCGCTCAGTTTGTATGAGAAAAAATAAAATGTTATTACGTTTCCGAACAAACGATGCTCTTTCAATATAGTCCTACTAATATTTAATCTGTGCTATAGTCTATTGCTGTGAATGACATTGACATTCGTTACGCGCGTTTTTTAAAATATTCAAAATTAAATGCATATATTTCAATATTTCTGAGAGATTTTCTTAATATTTTTTTCCGTAAGAACCTTCTCCTAATAATAGAAAATATAACAAAAAAAGAATGAGTGAAATCGTCCCTAGGCGTCGTGAATTTCTTACCAGCAGAGAATCCGTCTGCTTGTTTGCCTTCTTAAAACATAAAAAAGTGTAGGTAAGCATTTCGACAACTTGGCACAGTTTCCCTACTATTCATATTTGGATGGATTGGACTTACTGATTTCTTTTAATCGATATTATACGAATTTACGTTGGAAGCACGCAAGTTTCTTTCTTAATATGGCAATGTTTTTTTCAAAATTTGTATTGTACTAGCTTACCCGACAGACGTTGTCCTGTCCCAGCTATGAATATTTTTTTTCATATGAACCTTCTCCTGACATCATGGCATAGAAATAATTAAAAAAATTGTCATCCTTTCATACGTGATGCTATGGCCAAGGGATAGAGAGATTAATTTTGATATATAAAAGCCACTCTCAGGGTTGTCAATTAACATGTAATCTATCATTACGTCACAATTTAGATAATGTAGACTTATGCCTGGTTCCTATATTTAAAAAACGAGTCGTTTTGATTACGGATGGTAGTATTTTGTACGCTTACTAACATTACTAACAACGGTTGCTCGTTTCCGACTATTGATGCTAAACATTTTTTTAAAAATATTAGTAACGCTCCGTTACTTTTGAAAAAACTACGAATGGTTTAGCTAACGGATTATGGTTCGTTGATTATAGGAACCGGGCATTAAAGACCGATTGAAAGAAAATTGACGTTGAGTCCAGCCGTAAGATTTGAACTACCCAGCTAGCAACGGAAAACTTGTAAGTTTCAGGTATATTTATTGACGTATTTCAAAAACAAGCGACCCCTTTATAAGGTCTTAAATAAACCAGCTTGTTTCCTTATGACCTAGTTTCCCATAATTCAAAATTCAGCTTCAGCTCCCTCAAAGGAGCCAAACTTATAATAAGGCTTTTCAGATGGCTTGAATTAACTTGTTTTGTACTTGTGTGTAAGTGAAAATAGCTTCGTACTTTTGTGGGTTTGAACGAATTAATTAGCTTCGTTCTTACGCTTAGGAACACTAGTCTTCGTTTAATTTGATTTATTTTTTATTTTTTGTTGGTATAAAAGGGAAATGTTTTCGATAACAAGCCACTTTAAAAAAACTTTTTTTGAGCTACTATCTATATCGTCATTGTAAATAGTATAAATATAATATTACTAGCTGTCCCGGCGAATTGTATTCCACCCGCTCAGTTTGTATGGGAAAAATTAAAATGTTGTTTTTCCTAGTTTCCTGGCAGTTTCCTTTGTTCTAATCTTTTAAACCTTCTCTGGACTTGAACGAATAACTCAAAACTAAAACTATCCGGATCGGTACAGTCGTTCTCGAGTTTTAGCGAGACTAACGAACAGCAATTGATTTTTTATACATATAGATATAAGTTACTCAAGTTAACTCTAACCCCAAAGTAAGCAAATTATGTACTTGTAATGACCCATGACTAGCATCCTAGTTAATGATACTCATACATAGAAATGCCTACAGAGATATCAGAATAAATTTAATAAACACAATCCGTGTTATTAATAAACACCGAGTAAACTACTCCAAGGTACAACCTTGTATTATAGTCTTTTTTACAATGTGATATAGCCTAAAATATTAACTTAATTTTACCCCTACTTTAGTCCACCTTTATCAACAAAACGGCCAGAGGCATGGCTAGCGTACACGCCTAACTACACTGATCAACCGCAATGCTTGGGCTTTCGCTACGATAGTACTTATTATTCTGTACTTTAGCGAGGAAAACTCCACAATGTGTACTATAGTACTCATTTTTGCTATTTTTGTCACTAAGTTAATTTTGTTCTTTAACCATAGATATACATCCTGTCGTTAAAAATAAACCAAATAAACGTTTAAACGTAGATAAAACTAATAAGCTTAATATTATAAAACTGCCATTAAAGAAGCACTTGAAAACAAAGCAAAGTACTGAGGGAAAATTCTTCAGTATTTTTTGTTTGTTTAGTAAAAGCGTTCGTATTTTTAGAATTCTTTCGTTTTCTTAATCTTTGATATTCTTTACTTATTGTGTCTGTTTATTGATCTTCTAAACGAAAACATCAAAATGAAATTAGGTCTACTTCAATCATTTTGATATACAAGATAGAAAAACCGGGATAATTCTAACTAATTTCCGTTGTCTTTAGCGCCTATTAGAATGAGAGGTAAGCTTACACGCCTGGCACCACCCACCGCAACTGATTTTCAAATTTGATTGCAGATACCTAGGAGCAGAATAAATATATTTGTGGTTTTGGTTTTGGGTGTATGTAAAATTGTGAGTATGCAATGCACATAACACACACATTTTGCTCAACTTTAAGTTAAGGCCCCATACTTAGTCAGCCAGAACAGTCAATCACCGCACTCCCCCGTTCCATGATTACTATGAAATATTGCGCTCTAAGGTAAACGTCTTAAGCGACAAATCACTATTTTTGACACTATAAAAGTAATTTGAAAAAAAGTATAAAAACTGAAACACTTACCTTTTAGGTATAGTACTTATCTATGTTTATGTTAATCTGGTGTCGATATTTTCACAATTGAAGTAGACAGAAAGAAAAACTTTCAAAAAAGGGTTAACTTTTTGATTTTTTTCTATTGAGCAAAGTGAAATGAATCGTGTTTTGGAAACACTAGTCTTATAAAGCATATTCATGTTAATCTTGTGTATTTTTGTTACCAAGATCCATGATTGCTTTGTATGAAGAAAACAGTAAACTGCTGACGTATTTTAGCGTGTATGGCCCCTTAACTTAGTTAGATAATGAAACTTTTGGAATTTTGGCAACATCCGGGTATGAGGCTAGTCACACAGTCGTTTCAGCGATCAGGAGAATGTAAGTAAGATCTTTCATCTCCTTCTACTGTTCTATCACTATGAAAAGCATGGAGGATCTACAGAAAATCCAAGAGCAAACATTTGGGGCTATAGAGCTACTATACAGCAACTTCAACTATTTAATTGAAAAACCGCATTCTCCGCAAACATTCAGTAGCGATAATAACTTTATTGCCGTTATCAAACCGATCTTTAATAAACATAAAAAATGATGAATGAATGAAAATTAAAAATGACAAGTGACGTCACAGCGCGAAGTTCTTAGTTAACATAACATAACCATGTCGTTATTAGGTTGTCTGGCAGACATCGCTCTGAAGCGATAAGACCGCCTTTGTGCACCTAAGTCAAATATTATTATAAGTGAAAAAGTGTGTATTTTTTTTTTGTAAATCTTGGTTAATAATAAAGTGTATTCATTCATTCATTCATTCGCTTCTCAGTGGTGTTGTGACGCAAACGAAAAGAAAAAAAAGCAACGATATAAATGAAAAAAAAGACGGATTGCACTCCGAGAGTGCCGGCACAAGTGAAAACTTGAATATTAACGATGTGCATTTTTGATATTTTGGAATGGTTTGGGAGTAATTTTGCACAAATTGCTTTAATTATCAGCATGATATGTGGTAGGATATAATATTAATTTTTTGCTCTATCGTACAAAAACGTGACACCACGAACATCCGCGCAAACGCCTTGCACCGTCTCATTTGCGCAAGCACCCTGCGCCGTCTTACAAATTTTCGATAAACGAAGAAACGTGTCCTGGCGCGATCTTAGAAGTTTTTACTCATTTCAAAAAAAGTGCGCAACGCCGCTAAATAAGTTTTCACTTCTAAACAAAAAAATCAATAAAATAAAAAAGTAATACTGATAAAAATATTTTTTGTTAACAACGGACATAAGGGGATGGTTTTCCTGGTGGTAAGAAATCATCTAAACAACGCACAAACTTACTACATATGGTAGCATTAAACATGAATTGTTTTTTTAATAAATTTGTAAACATATCAACCTGAGTTTTTTTTAAATAAGATTATAAATACAAACTTATTGTATACACTCGGAGTTACCATTTTATGGTGTTTGTAATAATGCTTAAAAGGCGAAATACAGGCCCAAATTTCCTTGCCTGTCTTTCCAAATGAATACAACTAATGCTTGATTCCTGTAATTAACGAACGTAACGAACCATAAGTATACATTTCTAGGTTACCTAAAAGCAACGACTCGTTGCATGAGGCCCCACAAATGTTTTCAGTTACGTACCTGAGATAAGTGACCGTAGTTATTACCAACGGACTAAAGGTTACTATTCATTCAAAAAACTTTCATAGATTTTTTTGTGATACCCTATCAAACTAGCACATGACTATCTTGCTTAAAGAGACATCAGTGACTTTACGTACCAAATACGAGTAACCGTAGTTATTTACTAATGGCCATGGTTCTTTCATTCAAAAAATTTCCTTTTTAAGAATTTTTTATGAACCTAATAAGGTAGCAAACACACCCACGGATATCGTAATGGTAAGAATGGCTTATAGACACCATAGATGTTATAGATGTATCACGTTATGGCGCCGGGATGTTAAGCTTACTGTGCCTAGAAAATGAATTCTTAAGAGCTGCCTAACCTAAACACAGATCGTAAATTCTACCCAAGAGACCACGAGCAACACGTGGAAACTTTTAGGGAATGCAAACAAAGGAACCGCGCGTTCAGGACTCCTAAGAAAAGAACGTGTTCAATTATTATTTTCGCCGTAGGATACAAAATAATAAATACTTACCATAAACCGAAATTGCACTCTCAAAGTCGCGTTTTAAAAAATAATAGCATCATAATCAGGCAAATTGCTAACATTAAAATTCATCCATAATTTAATAGGTATATTAATTTTGAAGCCATATTGTTTTCATGTTCCACTTAATGGAGACACTAACAAGCTTATTATAAATATTAATTAAAATTACATCATGTCAATTAAAATTATTGAGCACTTATACTTGTTACAATGTTAAAAACATTTAATTATACCACAAGCGATTGTTTGCAGCTTTGTCCACAACATATCATTTGGGTGTATTTTTTAAGTAAAAACTTCTTTAGCGGCGTTGCACACTCTTTTTGGAATGGTAAAAAATTCTAAACTCGCGTCAGGACACGTGACTTGATCGAAAATTCGTGAGACGGATGGGGAGTAAACAGCCGGCGCGGCGTAGGAGCGGAAGCATCCCCCTCTCTTTCTACGGCGCTGCAAAATATATGCCTGCGTCTGCTGTTTCTTTTAGACGGCGCAAGGCATTTGCGTGAATGTTCGTGTTGTCATATTTGTGTAAGATAGTTCAATAAATGAATATTGTATTCTACCAAATAAATGATAGTACTTTCATACTAATAATTAAAGCAATTTATGCAAAACTATTTCCTAACCATTCCAAAATATCAAAAATACACAACGTTAATATTCAATTTTTCACTTCTGCCTGCACTCCCGGAGTGCAATCCTTTTTTTCGTAAATTTTTCGTAACAAAAATATCCATAATGTGCAAATTTAAAATACCTAGCGAATATGCTATCCAAAACATCTTTAAAATTTGGAACATTTGTAGTTTACAAGCAATATTTACAATTATTTCTTTCCTTTTATTCCGAAGAGGGTTTGTTTTAGAAACAAATAAAATATAAACTAGTAGTCAAGGAGCTCCTCACCACTGCGTGTGAACCACTTTCAGAATTCTAGAAATCAACGAAGTTAGTTGCTAATACGATGCCTACTTCGAAGAATTTATTATTTTCCAGACCCGTAAAATTGTTTTGTTTCCCGTGTTTGTCCGGGCTCTTTTGCAGGATTGTCAACCTGCTTTTTTGCCACGTAGCTTGTTAAAAGCAAGCACAGGTTTACCGTAACATCTGACTAGATGGTATAGTTTCACAGCAACTTGACCGGTTTAACACTTTGATATCACAGCCTTACCTATTCCTGCCGCCACCACGTCAGTGCTTGCCGTCGACGTGTTCCAGTTGGAGGGTAAGATAGCCGTTAACTTACTTTTGCTTGAGGAATAACATCCCGGACTCAGGTTAGCAACGCACCATTACCACTTTCGGTGACCCTGAGAGGCGTGAATTTCTTATGATCAGGAGATCCGTCTGTTTGTTTTGCCTTCCAATTTATATCTAAATTTTTCTTTTTACCCTACCTATGTCCTGGACAAAGCATTGTAATCTAAGTAAATACAAAAATTTCCCCGTTTTGAGTGGTCATCCCATCACGCCTTAACGGATGGATGCGTTTCTCTAATATTTTTTGTTGTGTTAGTCAGGAAAATGTTCTTTGAAAAGAAAAACCAGGAAAACTGTGGGAAAAAATGAAAAACAATGCTTTAATCCACAAAAAACTGTTAGTATACTTTATGTTTTTACTAAAGCTATTAATGTGAATCGGCTAGTATATTTTTAAGACTTTACAAGAACTTTTGTCATATTAAAAAAGTAAGTATCATCACGCCCATATCCCCGAAGAGGTAGGCAGAGGCACAACCAGGGCACCCACGACTAGCCGAAGATACTAAGTCCCATAATATGATAGGTGGCAAACCTATCGCCAACCAGGCACGTTTCCAATCCCGACCGACATTTTTTTTAATTAGAAAATTGGAAAAATCCAATTTTCTTTTTGTTGGCCGACCCGGGATTCGAACCCGAGACCTCATGCAGTCAAGTCCAACACCCGGACCGCTCGACCACAGAGGAGACTTACTTACTTACTTACTTTTTTTGTCATATTATTAATATAAATTTTTTTATTAATAATAAGACAAACTCTCTTCTACAAACTCAAAACACTTTTCTACAAACTCAAAACAAATATAAACTTTGATATAAATTTTGTTTGTAGGTAGAGATAGATGAGAAGGCTGTGGAATGGAGTAGGCTTCTTTTTATCCTGATACTTAAACGGCGTTACTTCTGCCTATCTTTGTAACATAAGCGTGAAGATTTTTGTTTGTTAAACTTGTACTTCTTTATGGCATTAGGTAGTGAACAAGCATACGGTCTGTATGTACGTACGTATACAATATAAAAGTAAATGCAATAATGTATTAGTTTAACTAAAACTTGGTTTTTGACTAGACTGACGATGGTTATTTTTTTGCACACAAACTAAACTTATTTTACATGCATACTATCTTTATCAAATGAAACATGAACAAAAAAGATTATTTATTTTAAACAAGACAGATGAACTTAGACATGTCAAACTGTTACATTTTTAATCAACATTTTCCAAGGAATAGATAAAATGCCTTTACGAAATATATCATTTATATCCTAATCTGACGGCACCAATAGCAAAATTTCGTGCTAAAAGGAAGATCAGCACCCGTGAAGCACACACTGGCTATATATTACCTTAATTGAAGACATTTCCTGACTTTCTTGATCGGTTTTAATAAACTATAACTTAAATTTTAGGTTGGATTTGTCGCATATAGGAAGAACTAAATCATAATTGGCATATTTTTTCAGAGTATGGAAACAAACAGACGAACTGAAAAGAATTGTAGAAAAATTTGCAGCGTTCTTTAAATGGTTTCAAGAATATTTATTATTAAATATTACTTTTTTACCATAATATGTACAGTCTAATAAATAACAACTCTGTACAGTGTACGCTACGTATTCTAAAGTAGTATCTATGTATCGTAGCGCGTACGTAGCATATTCGTAGCATGGTTACACAAAACTTGTATTTAATAAATAATAATGTAATGTAAGTAATTTAATATTTAATAAATAATAATAAATAAAAATCTATAAATATAATAAATAATATTTATTTATATTTATAGATTATATATACAACAAAGACCATAATGGAGAGAAGATTACTCCTATTATGCAAGTCTACTTTACCTTCCTTCTAAATCGGAACATGACACTCGTTGTGACGGCAAGAAAAGTCAGGTGATGGATTCCTACTGGTTCACGGTTCTGCCATCTTTTATGTACTGACCTATGTAACCTACGTTCATTTCTTCCGAGCTGCCTGTCAAAAGGCAGATAGTCTATTTTACACAAAGGATCCGCATCAACACAATGTTCAAGAATAAAATAACAAGTTAATACGTAATCCGAATTGTTAACCGCAAACCAACTTTTCTTTAACGTATCTGTATACAACAAACTTTCATCTCTCATATTGAAAAGTAGCATGTATTCTGAATAACTTTGTTTTATTTTGGAAGTGTGAAAGATATTAATCCTTTACTCTTGTGATATTTACCTTTATTTCAGTAGCTTTGTGGGTATTGTGTGAAACTTTTACTTACTTAAGCTCTGCAGAGTTTCTTATACAAGAGCTTTCCTTTACTTTTAAGGATATTGAATATCACTTAGCTGATGGAGAATCATACTGTCTGAGAATCATACTGAATTTGATTGGAAGGGGAAAACTTGGGTGAAATTTGCGTAACGATCAGAATATTATCTACTTCATACTTTGAAATGATAAAACATTGTTTCTCTTTATTAATTAGTATTCCAGTATGAAGCACGAAAAGTTTGTGGATTTTTTTTACTGGTAACACAGAAAAAATATCTTACCTATAACTAAAAAAAGGATTGTTAGTATAAGAAAAAGTTCATAACTTAACAAAATAAAGAAAAAACTCTTTTAAGTGAAACTAATATGGCTTGTTAGGAACATTAGAACAAAGCCGTTTTTGTAGCAGTTTCTTTTTGAAAATGATTATAAGCACCAATAACAATATATGGCATATTCGACTTCGAGTACGAATTGATTCCTTAATAGCCTTCCTATCTCATTAGAAAATATGAATTCATTTTAAAAAAGTTTCTAATTAGTAGTAATTCTAAGTAATGTATGTATACTTACTTTTTTAAAACTAATTGCCCTAAAACAAACAAAGGGCGTATGTATTTGCACATACAGATAAACATAAATTAAAAAAATCACAATAAATGTTTTTTTATAGTATTGGATGGCTAACAAGCAGACGGATTTCCTGGTGGTACGAAATTACACCGCTTAGAGACATCTGTAAAGGAGCCCGAACCAACACGGAAAAAATTGTGTTTGAAATTAAAATTTAAACTATTGCCTTAAACAAATTATAGCCTAATGGCTAATATGATATTGTGACAAATAGAAAACTTTATAACTGCATAGACAATGAATAGTTTATAACAGTTAAAATGACTCCAAATATTCTTACTCCAAATGTTTCGCTTGCCAAAACACGGAAGGTGCAAATTCGCCAAAATACAAATATTAAAATATAAATGGAGGAGATATTATGTTAATAAGAAACTTAGCGCTACGTGTTTTACTCGACTTAGTCCCTCGTCTCAGGTAAATTATCATTCACCATCAAAGACAAAATTTGAGGTACGCTGCGAAGTAATCAAGGATGCCTTTCGCAAGAAATACCAAATAAGACCTCTTTTAATTAAGAATATTTAGAATTACGAATATTTACATACATTTGTATTTGAAAGACCATTAATTAACTGCTTCTATGTGCCAGACACACTTTTTTAAGAATGTTTAACAAACTTAAATATCAAGTAGTGCAGTTTTTGAAAAATGGTCGCTTTTAGTAGTTTAATAATTTATAACTTACTTTATAATTTAAGAAGAGCTTTAAAATAATTACTACTGGTTTCCATAAACACTGGTAGTCTGTTGGAGCCGCTAGAAATGATTTTATTGGGATGTCATTTGTACTTTTAGTGCCGGTACCTGGCTTATTAGGTACTGATATTAAGGATTTCGATGTAACTGGTACCAAACAACTTATATTACACAACATTTTTTTCTTAGTCGAAGATATTTCTGTTTCCACTTGACTGATATCCATTCTTATTTTATCATGTATAAGTATTGTAGAACCTGCAGAACTCAGATAACAAATCAGTCTTTTAAACAAAAATTTATCTTTTTGATTAGTATATTTATCAATTTAAAGAATGAGTTCTTTATTTTTGATATGGAGAGTTAAGCATCAACATACTGCATAACTTTTTTAGATTTTGAATCTGCCAGGATATGCCATTAATCAAGTTTAATATTTATAACATCAGGTTACCCGATTTAGTAAAATGTTGAGGAAAATGATGAGTAAGGAACTCAAACTTATATGACAGTAACGAGGACATACATGACACACTCATTTCTTAAAGGTCAGCAACGAAACTGTGATACTCCTGGTCTGGCGGATGTCCGTGGGCGGCGGTGATCATTTTCGATCAGGTGACCTCCTCTTATATAAAAAAAACATTATTTTTTACCAGAATACTTAAGTAATTTGTTCACTACAACTGAACCAAATTGTACAATATTCAACCTACATAGATTAATTTTAATGAATAAATACATGAAATTCCAAAAACATATAAAAAACTACGATCATCTTTTCTCTGGATGTGCGCCAAACGCCAAATAAACTTGTAGTTATTAAAAATGTTACATAACAAAAAGAAACCAGTTTTTATCGGTTCCTTTAAAACCAATGTTTTATTTCGATACTACGTTTAATAATGTGTTTCGTGACATCATATTTATTGAAATTGTATGTAGGTATTTTAAACTCAGAATTCTGAAACATTTTGATTTCCGATACTCATACTTACTTATTTATTTGGCTTTTAGTTGTATAATTTTTATACATGTTTCTGTGTTAAAGTTTATATAACTATAGAGTTAGTCCTATATTTAGTATATTATATTTTTATTATATATTATGTGTACTCGTACATTGTTATAAAATCTTTGTTGTATTTATATATACAGGTTATTATGTAGACATATTTTAGTTATTTTAATTATTAGATTTACCTTTTGTATTCTATTTTAGTTTAGTTTTAATCTAAACTGTTTTTTATTGACTGTAATCATTTTTGTTGTTGTAAAATATGTTTTTTCTATTGTCAAATTTTTGTGCACTACCCCATGTGTGTTTTGTCACCATTACCCAGGGTAAACTGGGAGAAAATGTTTTTTGGCATTCAGTTCGCCTTTGTACATTTATTTTAGTGCAATAAAGGATTAAATAAATAAATAGAGTACCTGTGGACTATAAGACGGATATCATACTGGCACACATATATTACGGAACGACGGATCTCGCATACGGCTGTGAAGGCACGGAACAACACTATCGTACTATTTGCCCAAGCCTCCGTTTTGCGTTCATTTATAAATAAAACGAAGTAAAAATAGAATAAGTCGCTGTATCCTTCACATTGCGTATTCCAATTTTTTTAACGGTACGGTTTTAAATTTCATAAATAAGTAATTTCAAGCTCATAACCCCGAAGAGATAGGCAAAGGCACAAACAGGGCACCCACGACTAGCCGAAGATATTAAGTCCCACAATGTGATAGATGGCAAGCCTATCGCCAACCCCGGGGCACATACCCAGCTTTTTTATTAGAAAATTAGAAAAACTACAATTTCTTTTTTGTTGCCGACGTGGGAATCGAACTCTGGACATCCTGAGTCTATTCCAACACCTGGACTGCTAGACCACACAGGTGATATATTTCATGAATAAATCTATTTAAATCAAGATCCATTGCGCGTCCATCATTTCCATAAATCCGTAGGGTAATGCGGAGCTAGGTGTGGCGTCGTACTCCGCAGACTGCATCGCATCCTCGATCGAAGGTATGGTCCGGAGTGTTGTCCGGTGCAGTGTAGTATCTGCCTAATTGTACTTTTGGTGTTGTTCGTTTTGTAATATTATACTAGCTGTTGCCCGCAGCGTTACTAGTCTCATAGGAACATTTTTCGGGATAAAACCTAACTTATGTGTTAATCCAAGTTACACTCTATATATGTGCCAAATTTCATGAAAACCGATTTCGCAGTTTTTGCGTTAAGGAGGAACAAACAAACATACAAACTTTTTCACTTGTAATTAGTAAAATTGTACATCTAAGATAGCGCGGTAAGACTTTCTATTTTCTAATACACCAACAACTAACGAAGCTCTTATTACTCAATATAATTATAAGACACGAACATAAAAACATCGTTTTATTCGAAACTATTCGAAAGGAAACATCTTTACAATTAAACATGGGGTAAAGCTACTTAACCATTCCATATTCGTATAAACTATAAACCGATAATCAAATTAAATATCGAGACCCGTTGGTATAACTTCGTTGCCGCAGACACTGTCAAGTTTCAAATTAAGTTATCCGCCTGACTTGTTCAGAGTTCATATAAATAAGCGAAGTGGTAGCGCTTCACGAATTAATAATAATATGGAAATAGTTCGGATACACTTCGTACTAACTAGGAGAGAAAACAGCTTCAAAGCAGGGGTGAATGTTTCGCATAGTTTTGACGTATTGATTTTAAGAAAATTGAACGAAATATGAAGGTTCTGTGTGGGATAAGAAATTACGAATTTGCAATTGGCAAGCGATGGCGAAAATCACGCGATTTTTGGACAATAACTGCTAATTTGCAATTACCGTTGTAGGCTGGATTCTCTGTTTAAAATAGTCCATCCGCCTCCCTTCCCGGTAAGCGTGAGCATGGGTTGAATGGAATAGTATTAACACTACTGGTGGTATAATGTTGTTCAGCAACTTGTCCGGGTACGTAAATTTTTAATAAACGATCTAAATTTTATATAATAACAATATTTTTTTTATGGTATTGGATAGAAAACAAGGAGACAGATATCCTGATGGTAAGAAACTTACGCCGTCCAGGGACACCAAAGTTAGTAATGGGGCGTTGCCAACCTGAGGCTGGGATGTTAGGCCTCGAGCAAAAGTAAGTTTACCGGTTACCGTAACGATGTTGTTTTGATAGAATAACATAACTATCTGTTACATTTAGATCGCTGACATTTAATTTTTAAATTATAGCTATGCCGGAACCTTCATTACTAACTAATAATTTAATAGGTCTTAAGTCATAGATCCTTTACACAGAACTTTAAATCCTGACATTTGTCTTAGTTCTCTCGTAGTATGACCGCATGTACTTCCTTACACATAAATCAGATTTTCTTTTAAAATTCGCGCCAAAACATGCAAACTTTAATGTCAGTGACAAAATTGGCAGAAAAAATATTTAACTATGACATACTCTGATTGGCTCATGTAATAGTTAAATATTTGTTATCTATTACGTGAGTAGATATTTTTTCATTCGGCTAGTGTTCAAGATTGAAAATAGAGCACCAATGAACTATTAGTAAATAAATACTTATTTATTTGTGTTCATTGCTTATAACATGTGTTACCTACATCTTTATTTTGAAGACATTGCTATAGTCTAACGGTGAACAATATATTTTTTACGAAACTAAATCATTTGGATGGAATAATTAGCCAAATATCAGTATGTTCTTTTTAAAGTACCTTCGGTTTTAGCTATATTTGGGCATATTTAATATGTACGCTGAAAATTATATCCGACATTTATTTATTTTTAATAGGGAGTTTGGGTGTTTGGATGCTTATTACTCGATTTTGCCAAGAATACTAAACATATTGTGATAAATGTAGTGTGCATATAGACGGTAGAGACAAAAAAATAGTTAACAATAAACTGTAAGGATAATACAATTCACAATCAAAAAGATACTTCAATAAGAGAATCTCTAAAGAATGCTATGTGACCTTTACTGTACTATCTAGAAGCTTACCTTTAGCATGGAACCTGTCAATGGCGATAATTGGTTTTATGATGACAGGAACAGATAAGGCTGTGGTACAAATTGCCTTTACCGTGCTCCAATTTCGTGCGGTAAAGTAGGTAAGGTTTTTTATATGATATCGGAAGGCAAACAAGCAGACGAATTTGCTGATGGTAAGAAATTCAGATTTTAGAGACACCGAAGGTGGTAATGAAGCGTTGCCAACCTGTGACTGGGATATTTGGCTTCGAGCAAAAGTAAGTTTACCGGCTACCTAACCCTCCGAACCGGAACACGTCATGACGTTATGGCGGCAGGATAAGGTAAGTCGGTGGTACCAATCCGGGCGAGTCGCTGCGAAACTCTACCACCTAGTCAGATGTCACGGTGTTAGTGATGATAAGCCTATTCTCGCCTTTTACGAGCTGCCTGGCAAGAAAGCAGATGGTCTATTCCGGAAAGGAGTCCGGACCAACACGGGAAAAACATTTATACACAACAGAAACATCTTTAGTGTTGATAAACAATAAGCATTATTTATCATCAAGTGATCTGTCCGTTTAATTTCATGTAAAAAGCTCATACTTTATAGCTTTGAAATTTTGCATACCTTAAGGTAGACATGAAAGTAAATGTTTCGCATAGTATTTGAATATTAATCAGAGAGTTCAGACGTGGTTGTCTCTGCGGTTTGCTTGGTCTGTGGTCTCAATCGGCTTTACCAAAGTTTGGTTAACTATTCGATGGTAAAGTTGATGTTAATTGTTTAACTTAGGGCGGGTTAGTTTTATTTTAATTTTCCATAAATTTAATGGCGAAAATATGTCGAACTCATCAAACATCAATGGTACAATCTTGTATTAAGAAATTATCTCCACGCTCGAATCTCTAAAGTGGTAGGCTGAGGTTCAATCAGGGCACCCACAACTAGCCGAAGACACTAAGTCCCACAACGTGCAATTTGGCAAACTTGTAGCCAATGGGTTTAACATGTTCAGTCCCGGGCAACTTTATTATTACTATTTTAAATAGAAAAAAAACACATTTTCTGTTTGTTGCTTGATCCAGGAATCCAACCCGAGAACTCACGAATTTAAGTCCGATACCGGAACAATATGCCACTATGAAAATTTAGCAATAAATATAAATTTCTATAAATTTTAAAGAAAGAAAAAATTTCGCCCCAGACACGATTTGAACCTGTATCCTTTCGTCTCAAGCCGACGAATGCTCTAACCAATTGAGCTACTGAGGATTCAAGTCCCGTGGCGAAATTTTTAATTCCTTTCTAACCCGTTAACGCGGGTAGTTATTCCTACAGATACACAATTCTGAGTACCCACCAAATGAGTTCATCACCGATGAAATTCACATTTTTAGAATGGACATAACTTTCGTTTCGTTTCGTTAAAAATAAGCAAATCATAAGGCTCTGATATGGTTGTTCCTCGAGGAAGCCCATGTCCAATACTTCTTTATATATATTTATGCGTGTGTATCTCACTGAACTCCTAAACGGACCTGAGTCTTACAAGTTATCAGTTTCACTAACGAGGATTTAGGTTATTCGATTTTATCACCAGTCAGATCACCAGTTCTGGTGGCGCAGTACCGGTCTGTTTTTTTTCACAACTGTATTCACTATCTGACCTTTTCTGGCCACCGTAATACAATATCGCCTGTGACAAGTAGTGTAAGCAAAAGAAAGATTGTCAAAACAATTAAACAATTCGTATGTTGATGGACTTAGGCTTGAAGATAGAGATTGACATTACACAAAATCAACATCGAAGTCACACCGCGAGGGTTTTATCAGAAGCTGGTGACAAAAGTCTTCGAAACCTCCGTTTTTGTGAAAAGGGTTATAAATGTCAAGGAATCTTGGTAGGTTTTTAAAGATCCTGATATTTCGCATACAAAACTTTTTTCTTGCAGAATATATTATAACACAAATAAGAATAACCTGACAAAAGTCTTCGCAATCTGAGTGTTTTTATAAAAAAAAGTTGTAAATGTGGAGGTTTTTAAGGATCATCATATTCGGCACCCAAAACTTTTTACTTGCGTTATGATAATATATTCTAATATTAAATTAACTCTGCAATATGATACAAAACACTTTTGAGACTTGCAAAGTGCAAACCCTAATTTGGTATTGTAATAAGCACTAAAAGAATTTATTTCTAGAAGACAGAATAATAAGAAACAATGTTACAGTAAAATATTCAATAAAAATCAAATCACGTACCTATTGTTGTTCATATTCAAATCGAAACCTGAATCTGTGTAACTTAAGGAACAGAACTAAGTGTAAGAAATCCTTCTAAAACACAATTTACGTGCCCGCCAGAGGCTGCACGTAAAAGATTTAAGTGTCACAAGTAAGGCGTGACTGCGATGCATTTATACATATTTAGTACGTACTAAATCAAATGGTGTATTGAGAGTGTTCGTATTAAGGTGCTGATAGACTTGAACGTTCACTTGTAATGAGAATTCGTGCGAATGTTACATCACAAAAAAAAATGTGGGCCGTCACGGGCTTGGCAGATGTGAAATATAGACATTATTTTGTAAAAGTTATACATACATACATACATACATATCTTCACGCCAAGTCCCTTACGGAGTAGGCAGAGAGTATCGAGTGCCAGACCTCACGATCCTGACAAACCTGTCTTGTTTCCTTCACATTCATTACTCTTTTCATACAAACACGCCGGTTTCGGAGACTCTTGACACCACCCTCGGATAATATCCGATTGATCTGATAGTGAAATGTCAGCCTTGGTCTCCCTGGGTACCTACATCCATCCACATTCGCATTGTATATCTGCTTTGTCAATCTTTCATCTGTCATTCTTTCCACATGCCCGAACCAGCGGAGCATGCCTTTTCGCATTTTAACACCAACACTTTCTTTCAATCAATTAATCAATTAAAAGTTATATGCAGAAAAAAAATGATAAAATAAAATATTACAATAGGAGAGCATCGTACAGTATATTGGGCATGGTGACGCGTCGCCACACCGTACACACTACTGCATATAGACTGTATATATATTATACCATCATATAGTGTGACGCGTCGTCAAAATCGGTGGTGTGCAAAATCGGTTTAATGTGCGGATATAGATATTTCACATCAATAATGAGAACATTTTAGCTAGCATTCTACCGAGCGTTCTTAAGAGCGTTCTAGCGAGCATGGCTTCAAGCTTTTTGCCGAACCAAGCTTTGATCGTCGTTCCGCGCTCCCTGTTGCTCTGT